>SMSQ01026136.1:36984-79122 GCA_019453375.1 Ctenoplectra terminalis | reverse complement strand
TTTTTTTTTTTTTCTTTTTTTTGTTTCCTTCTTTTTTGTTGACGTTTGAAAGACGTTATATAAGCTTGCTAAAAACTAGTTATATTGATGAAACCCTGCGATACGAGACAAAAACGAAAAATTATCTCGTTGCGTTGGATGAAAGCACCTTATCATTGATAACGACATGTCGAAGTAGTTACAGTAATCGGCCTACCAGATTGTTATCACTGCAAATGCATACTCACTATTATTCAGTTATCATTTGCTGTAACCTGTAAAGCGAATGTGTTCTTTAGCTACGATAAAATCAAATGACTCTGCAAATAATCTTACGAACATCCATAAATGACCTACACTTTAGCTCAGCGATAGAGCTATTAAAATTGAAAAAAGAAAAATGAATGGCAACAGCTTTGATTCTATCTTTTACTGATATTTCGTTCCATGTTATTTCCTTTGAACGTAAAGCTATCGTTCCGTTTGTTTGGCGCCTAATTTGGCGCCGAGATAGAAACTTATCGTTGACGTTCATTTACGTTAAGAGATTACATCGTTGTTACAACCGCGTTGTTTATCGAAAAAGTTTCCAAAATCGTCAGATGCATTATCTCAAGCTGTAAACACAACAAACCTACTTTTTTGCTCGCTTCTTCAACGTTTCAACCTCGCGTTTATCTCGTTTATCCTCTTAATTTATTTCTAATGAAGAATTGTTCTTTATCTCGCAGAGTACTCGTCGAACCAGACAAAATGTTAATAATCACGATGAAAGGAGATAACGATCGATTACTATCGAAACGTAACGCGTTAACGAGTCGCAGACACGCTAAAAAGCGTTAATCCTCACCTACATTGTTAATTCAATGATATCTTCCACTTCTCAACGATTTCATTCTCGA
This sequence comes from Ctenoplectra terminalis, assembly GCA_019453375.1. Taxonomy (NCBI): domain Eukaryota; kingdom Metazoa; phylum Arthropoda; class Insecta; order Hymenoptera; family Apidae; genus Ctenoplectra; species Ctenoplectra terminalis. The sequence goes on along the minus strand of SMSQ01026136.1, from coordinate 78,241 downwards.
TATCTTCATCGGCGTGTTACGCATCCACCATCTAACTTAACTCGATCTAACGTCTTATATAAACGAAGCATCGTTCTTCCTCTTGGAGAAATATCCCGTGATTTCAATGCAGGCTGGGATTCTCGGTGATAAAACACGCCATCCAGGCGTTGATGTTGCCGTTGTAACCGCAACCTTTTCGAAAGTCCCTTAAAATTTATCCGCAAATCCCTCCACGTGGTCGTTCGGTTTCACCCAAAGACTTTCGAAGTTGTGCAAATCGTTTACCGCTTACATTTATCTTGTTTATCCGTTCTATGTTTTTCTAACATCCGTCAGTTTGGTAATCCGATTACCAACAATTTTACAGTCGAATTGAAACTATTCTTCCTATCTTCCAATACGCCTTCGTTATTATATTGCGAGAGAAATCGAGCAGCTAATTCGAATCATCAGTCCATAGCTAACTCCAATTCATTTCCTAGCTGACGAGATCAATTAGTAGTACGTTACTAACGATTTTATCACGGCGAGGAAAAATGTTCGTAGGCTTCTGAAGGTCTGGAACCTGTCTGGACTACGCGATTTCCTTTCGAAAGACTATGAATTAAACTAATTGTGCATACGAAGAGACTACAAGAGACCACGTCCGTTCAAAGACCATGAAACAAACTACTTGTGTATAGTAAAAAACTTGAAAGGTTTATCAAGACATTTGAATATTCCATGGTTGGAAGTTTTCCTTGGCGCATCCATTTTATTTATCGAGGGACATCGACACTGTCGCCATTAAATTTCCGTGTTCGCTGCTGTCCATAACGCGAAGTTAAACGTTACGCGTGGCTACCATCGATCACTGTGGTAATCAGTTGCGTCAAAAAATGTTTTGCGGTTGAGTTTGTAAACGCGACACGTATTTCGAGAAGAGGAAACGCTCGGTGAACGTACGCAGCTCGCAAAACGCATTGATTGTACCGATCAGGCCTTAAACTCGAGTCATGGTGAAAGTTCTCTGTAGTCAGTTTCATGCTTGAGTGTATTATATTTCGTACCTCGAGAGTTTGCGAATGCCTGCGCGCAGATCGATCTCGTGATCGAGCGGCGATTGACATTCAGCGATCGACTGGCATCGTTCTTGTTTCGTTGAATACGAGTATCTATTCGAAATTATTTATGATTTTTTAACGATTCAAGAATGGAAATTATGCATCAAAATCATATCTCTGATTCGTTTTTCCTGTGTAACTTTCTTAATGTTAAAATTAAAATTAAATTTTCATTGTTAAAAGATTCTTTCATTAGTTGGATGGAAGTAAATTTAGAACTTAGAAAAAGCGAAATAAGTTGAGGAACTTTGATGCACTTTCTTGACTAATTGTTAATAGTTTATGATTTCAATTAGTTTTATTATGTCTTTTGTGTTTCGATACATTTAAGATACGATACTATAGGATTTCTTTTTGGTAGATATTTTTCTTAGATTTATACTTTGTTATACTCTGTCAGGCAGCAATAAATTATTGCCATAATGTACTTATTGTTTCAATAAGCTTAAGCGTTTGCCAAGCCTTTGGTAATATTTTATATGAATTTCTTGCTGCTTAACTCACAACTAAAACAGTCTTAGATTTTCAGTAAGAGAATAAGAATATTCGCATTAATTACAAATCATAAATTCGATAATCCACATAGATGGTCGTAGTTTAATGCAGTGTCGAATTCTTCCGATTTCAATTTTTCGATTCATCTGTTTCTAACGTTAAACGTTACCTTCGTAATACCTATTTCTCAAGTCCAACATCTCCGATTAAAATGGTTGTTTTTCATCACAATTTCCACCCACGATTATCACTTATCCTATTTTGAACGTTCTATCACTCATTAAGAAAAACATAGTTGATATTTTTTGTTTTTTTTACGTCGTTTCAAATTCTAAACGTTTCTCTTCGTTACACGCGACACACCTTATCGCTTCCTCGACGCCACGTTCCCGATATACTATCTGAGTTTCTTTTTCCAAGTTCTCCGTGAGGTCGCCTCCTAAATCATTTTTGCAAACAATCGTGACAACCTTGTATCACTTCTCGTCGATTGCACAATCGCCGCTCTCCTCTGTTGGTTCTGCATGACTCTTTCACGTTTGACGGTTGATAGATGAGAAATCGATTGAGCGGCGATAATTTGGAATTTTATTTTGATTGAATTTCGCGCGAACGAGTTGAATGGAAGCGAACACGAGGATCCGCGGGCGCCATTGTGAAGTAGACGGGGCGCGAAATCGATTTTTGCGGTTATAATCCAAACGGGTATTGTTCTCTCTTCCTTTTCTTCTTTTCCCGATTCAAAATTGAAGATATAATTTTCACTTTTACATTTTGGTATTAGATGTAATTACAGCGTAGAAAATAATATTGGAGGTGTTCGGCGGAATCGATGTCGGACCACCATTTTATTTTTCGTATACAACTTTGGCGCATTTCTTTTAATAGCGTCTTTAAATACAGAAAATACCTATATCTGTTAATAATCTTTTTAACTATTAAATTGTTAAATCGGTAATCTATAACTATTAAATTGTTTAATCGGTATACTAAATACATTAAGTTAGAAAAAAATTTGTATCTTAAAAGTAAGTGAATAGTTCAAGAAAGGTTAAAAATGATATACTTTCTTTTTTTTTTCTTATTACGAATTAACTTTTCATTGAAAACGTTGAACTCACAGTGTTCTGTAATTGGGTAGCTCGTTGATCTATAAGAAAGAATGTTATTGTCTCGTTTAATCAGTTTTCTTGCATACAATTTTCCCAAGCCGTAGAATGCAGTACGTAAAAGAGAATTCATAAATGCAAATAGGGAGAAAGCAGAAAGAAAGTGGAAACGAGCTTCGTTTTAAAACAATTACCTTTTATATTGTATGGAGATGCACTTTTTTTTTTTCTTTTCTTAATTATTTATCGACACATGCGCGGCTAATGAAGAGAGAAATTAACAATGCTCGTTAAATTCGCGATAAAGGTACATTGTTACATTGTTACAGGGATATTGGTTGAATTGAATAATTGTAGCGGACATTTTCACGATAAAGTTAATGTTCANCTTTTTAACTATTAAATTGTTAAATCGGTAATCTATAACTATTAAATTGTTTAATCGGTATACTAAATACATTAAGTTAGAAAAAAATTTGTATCTTAAAAGTAAGTGAATAGTTCAAGAAAGGTTAAAAATGATATACTTTCTTTTTTTTTTCTTATTACGAATTAACTTTTCATTGAAAACGTTGAACTCACAGTGTTCTGTAATTGGGTAGCTCGTTGATCTATAAGAAAGAATGTTATTGTCTCGTTTAATCAGTTTTCTTGCATACAATTTTCCCAAGCCGTAGAATGCAGTACGTAAAAGAGAATTCATAAATGCAAATAGGGAGAAAGCAGAAAGAAAGTGGAAACGAGCTTCGTTTTAAAACAATTACCTTTTATATTGTATGGAGATGCACTTTTTTTTTTTCTTTTCTTAATTATTTATCGACACATGCGCGGCTAATGAAGAGAGAAATTAACAATGCTCGTTAAATTCGCGATAAAGGTACATTGTTACATTGTTACAGGGATATTGGTTGAATTGAATAATTGTAGCGGACATTTTCACGATAAAGTTAATGTTCATTTCAGAAAAGTTACAATCTTTATGATGTAACCTAATCAAATGTCATTATTTTATTTAAGAAGTACATTAAATTATGTAATCTAGGAAAATGATATGAACTTGAGAACGTTGCAATTGATAGCAACTTAAAGATAGATTACAATTAATCAACATTGGTCGAAAACTTAATTTTCTTCTAATAAAAAATTGAACATGTACAAATGTACTTTCATTAAGAGTCAAGTTACTTGTATATCCGTATCTTATGGCACATCTGGCACATTTAAAAGTAGAGAAACAATTTTACAATATACGTATGTATTTCCAGCAGTACATCGAAGATACATATGTATGCCTCGCAATAACATTATTGTAAGTGTTTGTTCAAGGTGGTCGTATGTCTTGATAAGAAAAAAAAAAAAGAACGGAAGTCTACTCGACATTGAGCTAAAGATATTTCTACAATCTCATTAGCAACTGTTAACGAGAATTAATTATTTTTTATAACAGATTAAGAGTAATTTTTTTAATGAAACAAAATATTCATAAGCTTGACGTTCCGAGATACAATAAAAATATTAGATAAAGTTCAGAGAGGTCGTACCAATAACACAAGAATCGTGTAGATCACGATCTCTCGATCGTAGGAAACAAAGAGATTCTAAATAAATAAATGATCGAGAAAAAAAATAAAGCTACCAAGACGGGCGCCATGTATAAATTCGACAAACTCGAATGGTTTACGAAAATCTAAAAGTTTAAAAAAATAGAAGTCGGAAACAGACGTAAGATTGCTCAGAGGTGTTGCATAAAAACGTTGGCAAATATACAAAGGGGGTTAAACTTAAAAAGCTTTAAAAATCTATTATAGAAACGGTAGAGCTGAACAAATTTAATTACGGAAACTTTGAACGAGCTTAGGAATATCTAACGTCGATCGTTCATAAATTGAGACGAGTCATTTGTGTCGTGACACTAATTATTTCGAGCTACCGCTTTTATAGCGTATCTGTAGCTGACGACGTTACGCTGTTAGCGATACCTGTAACACACGTTATTACGAAGGTACAAGCAACGTCGACGGCGTCGCGTAGTTCGTCGACAATTTCATAGTCGATGATTTAATTAAATTCGTTGCTATCTAATAAACGTGACACGAACTAAACTTGCAGGTTTCCACCATCGGTGATTCCGTTAACATCTTTTATGACCTGCTCTCTATGTTCGTCGAATGCAATAACCGAGCACTTTGTTAAATTTATTTTTAATTAATAAATATAATAAAATGGAATACCTGCTTCTTCTTTTTTTTTCTTTTTTTTTTTCATTTTTTTGTTTAGGTCGCTTACTCGAATGTGTTTAATGTCATGTTTTGAAATAAAAATCGCAGTGTTAAGCAATTTTTTTTAGAGATACAGGAAAACGTGATGTTTGAACTGATATATCGGAGAAATTGATATCTTGCGATTCTTCGAGCACGTATGTTCGCGGAACAGAAGAGAAAGAAAAATTGGCAGCGAGAACTAGGAAAACAACTGATTTCTTGGATCGAGTGACGAATCGATCTTGAATCATAAACAATAGGAAACTACAGTAGATTTTTTATTTTGAATGTAGATTTTTAGTTAGTATTATCAAATACTATGAAATGTTTAATTCTCGTATTTAATATTACACTTTCGAAGAAAATGTGTAATCATGTACATCCATGATAAGTCCAGTAGTAGAGAAAAGGATAACCAGAAAAAAAAGAAAAATACTGATTAGATTGATCTTTAAATAATTGTCACTTTAAAGTTGTAATTCTATCCAATACTATATATAAGTATTGTATATCTATAAATAAAAAAAAAAAAATAAAAAAAAGAGAGAAGTAACAGGAATTCTCCATATTTCATTACGCCTGACATTTCTGCGTGTAACTTTCAACAAATTGATATTTAAGGACAGTCGTAATTCACGAATGCCAGTTTGGTTAGAATTTTCATAGAAGCAACTTAAAACGAGTTGCACTTTTTACGAAAAATTTTTGCGACGACTTCGTAACGGAAAGGAAGTGAAAGTACTCGACTTCCTTCGAGTGACCAACTCGGAGAAACCTCTCGATCCTAAAATAAAAGGGAGCCAGAGATCCAACGCTGTTCTTCGGGCGTCGCATGAATTATGAAAGTTGCACGACGGTGTTGCAAGCGGTTCGCGCGATTCCACGCGAATCGAAGTATAATAAAACAATGGTACGTGTGCTGATGCACCACATAAATATTTGCATCCAGCCACGGACCGGCATCATGCGTGTATGTTGAATTTTGAAATCGATGCAAACAAATGTGGTATAATATAAATTTCCTGTTCGTTTGTATAAGATACAATTTCCATTTATTTTTTCATTTATAAAAGATGGAAGCTCTAAATGTTCTATTTCAGCCTGGGTATTTTTATTCTGCTTTATAGTTTTATTATACACTGACGTTTCACTTTTACTATCGTAACGGTAACTGTAATTTACGATAATTTATGTTTGGCCTAAAAGATGTAGGAGGAGAGAGAAAAAAAATTAAGAATTGTCCGTGTTATTTAATTTAGAGTTTTTCTAGTCCGTTATACGATTGTAGGTAATTTTACAATGATTTTTGCCTTTATAATTTAATATGTAAGCTTCGAACAGGAAATTTCGAGCATCCTACTTTACGAACCTAGTTCTTCTACAGAGTCATACAATTTTGATTAAACTTAATGCAATTTAATTCAATTTAACTCCTCGCTGTGTGGTCTAAGATGCAGGGTTAAAAGTAAAGGAAGCTGTAGATATTTTCTGTCGTATTTAGTCTAGAATTTCTTTAGTCCGTTATGTAGCTACGGTTAATTTTAAGTTACGTAGGAGTATTTGCTTGGATATATGAGAAAATATCTAAGCTTACGTTTTATAACAACTTTTTTTACCAAACTTTGCTTATTATAGTATCACGTATACTTTCTCTTTAGACGTATGTATTCTGTGTACTTCTATTTATAGTCGAAGAAAGCTAAAAATGAAACAAATGGAGGAAACTGATACGGAGCAACTTTTTATAAGTCCTATCGGCTTCTTTGTTCTTCTTTTAATATATGAGAATGCTTCTTTTTGGAAAATTATAAAATTCTTCTTGAAGTAACATATTCTTTTAATTCTTTCTATAATTAATTTCATCGAGGAAACTGTTTAAATCTTTGTATCGGGTAAACGTTGAGTCGCTTTCGTCTCATTTTCAAGCGATCTGCACACAATACGTACCGTGCAAAATAAAAAAGAAAGGAAAATGTTATTCTTGTCTCTGCTACGTGATTATGACTGAATCGCAACGTTCTTCGTTTGCATACCTGCTTGTGCATAACCGGTTGTATTCACCGACAGATCATTGTCTTATCAAGCACACTTCTTCGGCTTATGCATAAAAGGCGTGATACTTTCTACAGGAAGTGACTGTTCCACGTAGTACTGGTTCGAAACTGATACAGAAAAAACGTTCAATCGTTCAGTCACGATTTTTATGGAAATTACATATATGCGCGTACACATCTTTTTTTAACGCCTTCAAAAACCCACACGATAATAGCGCAATGATATACGATTGTACGCAGCTTTTTTTCAATAGTTTTTCAAAGTATTACACGCAAGAAAATTCTTTACTTACAGAAAAGAAATATAACGTTAAAATTATTTGTAGAATTATTTAGAGCTATTTCACGTTTCAAAACATAATTGATAGAGTAAATAATAATCAATTATTTTCTCAATAACCTCTTAAAAAAAAAAATTGGATCAAGTTTAGCTTATCTACACTGATTCAATTGCCATTAGTTAAAAATGATATCTAAGCGTTATGTTTCATGAAAGTATCTCTTAAATAATCATTCAATACCGCACTATCTTTAAAATTACAATAAAGTAAGTATGATACAAAAATATTTCTATTAGAATTCGGAACCACGTAGCTGTTAATATAAGTAACTTTATTATGCGTCCGTTTAAACACAACACTTTAAAAACACCATGCTTTTGTATCAGACGTATCTTAGAATTCACCTCGCTTCTTCTGGTATCTCGACTCTTCCAACCGCTTTTCGCTTCCGCGATAAGCATTTGCAGTCACCTTGAAACCGCAAAGAATTATGCCTGACGGAACTAGGTGTATCACGAAGGTGGTCAACGAATTTGTATTCCGCGCTGCGAAACTCTTTCGTTTCCTTATCGCGTCCACCCTGAAGAACAGCCGAACGAGGTCCCCTGATTTTTCGAATTCCAGCCAAAGAGGTCGGTCGAGAAACCCGGATCGTGAAGAATTAATTAAAAATCGAGGCGAATATCGGTAACCTGCACCGCAAAACGAGGCTTCGTTCTTGAGGAGGACCTCGTTCGACGCCCACGTCGGCTCTTCAATGAGAAAATTGAAGAAACTGTTACGTTGCGTGGACTTTTTACGAATCTTGAGCGATTACGAGACTGCACGTGGCATATTCCACGGGAAACTGGAAAATTGAGGAAGCGCGTTTTAAAGTGGCGCGTCGAGAGAATTCACGGAATCGAGCGCCGATTTTAGCGCACGTAGAACGCCGACGAATCGTGTAATTTGCGGAAATGAGACGATCGTGTAATCCGTGATAATTGGCTGTTATAATTCATTTATACCGAGTCTGTAGAGGAAGATCGTGATCAGGATTGAGAAGAATCGGTGAAGTCACGGAGCACGGAATCGATGCGTGGATAAAAATAGTTTGAGCGCTTAATTTCATTCCTGTTAGTATAATATTTCTAACAGAGTGCATAACGATTCGTAAAAAACTGAACCTCACTTCTTTCCTGCCATCTTTTAAATTTCATAGTCGAATTTTAATTTAAATTAGCTTCTTCCTAAACTGATAATTTCCATTCTAACCAAATGGTAGGAAATTGGAACTTATTTGGAATTATCGCGCAGCTGATTCGATCAAATATATTTTTCCGAGGAATTTTATGAAATTCGAAGGAATCGATTCGAATGAAAAATATTTAAATAATTCGTATGCGTTGATATTTTAAGATAAAAAGGTTAAAGCGGAATGGAAAAATTATGAAGAGGCCAAGAGAAGGTCGAGTCGTTTGGTGGACACGTGCAAGGGACACGTTTCGTTGATTAGCATGCGATCCACGCTCATTTTATACCATTTCAATTCGACACGGTTTCGTGATCGTGCTTCTTCGACGAAATGCGTGCTGAAAGGCTTGCCTGTGCCTGATCGCTGAATTTTAACTTTAAAAGGCAACAGAATATCTCCTTGTTTCGGTGTTGCATACAATGAAGTGCCTGTTATTTAAACATATTACACTGTCGCCAAGAAAAAAAAAATTGCTGAAGCTACCGTGTTTTCGTTATAACATTTCAAATTTGTGACGCGTATGCAGACTTCTGCGACTGACTGTATAGTAAAATGTTTGTTAAAAAATTCATTTAAGATACATCGACTGGTATTTGTTTCGAGTAAAATTTCCAAGAAACCAGCTACTCCATGAATCAGGTTAGATTTGCGAGGTTCTACGTGAAATTGTTAAGTGCTCATTTTCGAGGCTATTTACATCGTTCGGGCAATCTATTCGACGTGTTTTGCGATGAAGCATAATTGCCTGGCCACTGATGCGACAAATTCGGAATCGACCAGGCCTTTAATTCTGTTGTCCCGAGGGTAGATGGCACAAAATTAGAACTACCCCTTGCCTCTCCGATACTGACTAACGACGACGTCAATCCCGATACTTCTACGCAACGCTTTTAAGAAACTTTACATACTGCGGAAAATTTGTATCAATTATCTTTACATTTCTTCTTTTATTTATTTTTTTTTTATCCTCATCTTGGATGAAAATATGCCTTAATTTAATGTAAATAAAAATTGATTACCACGTAGTAATTGGTATTTGATTACGATCGCCACGAAGGTTGTTGAAGGTTATAAAAATTAGTGGAATTAATTAGAGTTCATTAAAATCGGCTAAACGTTAATTAGACCGAATTGAAATTGGGTAGAACTAGTTGGAATGAATTCATTTCCCGGCCAGTTCACCCCGGTGAGCTCATTGTCTAGGGTTAGCAAACTTTTAATCATTAGATTATACGATATACATTTCTAGTACGAATTTATACACGAGTTAAATCACTTTTTGCTTCGTTGGTGAATTCAAGAAAGGAAACATATTTTTGTTGCGGTAAAACTAATTCTATCGTAATCTAATTATATCAAAATATATTCTGTCATAATTTCATTTGATCTCTCCCTCTGAAATACTTTTTACTTGTTCCTTATTTAATTGCAAAACGCTCGAGTTATTTCGAACACGTGAATTAATTCATACACATCTCGAGTCTAGATGAACCATACTCCTTGAGAACTTCACTCGAAAGAGGGAAGTATTACGCGGTCGCGTTGCCGTTATCGATTCATCGATCGCGCTAACAACCGCGATCTTTGCTACTCGATCACTGTTTCGTTCGCGCAGGAACTGTGTCAGGGTGATCCTTGCCAAGTTCTCGCATAGCGAGGAGGTAACGTCGCGCTCAATTTCGTGGCGTTGTTGCGCTACTTAATCCTTATGCACTGTTCGGATCAGTTTAACTTTGAACAAAAATTGGGCGTTTAATCGTTTCTTATCGGAATATTCAATAAACGTAAAATTCACCGACTTTTATCTTCTTCTCGTCGTCCTAATCCGGATTAAGTCATCTAATTGAAACATTCTGTGACACTCTAAGAGTGTCATCAATCCTAAATAATTCAATTACATGTTTCTTTAACTGCAAAGTTATTAATAACAGCATTAACTCTTTGCCATGTAACCACGAGTCACACTCGTGGCACCGATTCTGGTTAAAATACAATAAAAAGGCACAATATTTATGATAAAGTTCAATTTTAACTTTAACTGTAATTTAAATTTACAAGATTGAAAATTAGCAAATACAAAATACGTGTGATATTTCAATACTTTGCGTTTGACTGAGTTTCAAAGTCGCGAATAACTATTGCTCATATGCATGAAGATTGAAGAAATGGTAAGCCAAGGGGTAAATAACAATTATTCTTTGTCATTTGATTTCTTTCTTTTTTTTTTTACTTTTTTCTTCAAAGTTGATCTTTAAGCAAAGGTTGTTGTTTAAATGAATTGAAATGATTAAGCGATCCTCCGCAATTATTAATTCGCATCCAATAATTATTACGACTAGATCCAATAAATATCGTTCTATTTAAATAACGAAAAGAATATTTATTACTTTGGTATCCTTCACGATAACTTCAATGTAACACTTATTTGAACAGTACGCAAGGGTTAATGGCACGGAAATTCGATCGTCGAGGGGAAGAATGACGCACGTTCGTCGAGAACGATTTTCCTCGGTCAGGCTGCCGTTTAGGTTTGTCACGGGCTGGCCGTTGACTGCAAGGCGTCCCGATGCACGCCGTCCCTGGATGAGGTCAATACACTCAAGTTGCACCGCGTCGCGAACCGTATTGCGCTCGCTTCGACGCCCGACGTCGAAGAAGTTGCAACGGTAAGAGCCGATTTACTTGCTCCTCCCGTCTCTGTTGGCACTGGGTGGCACTGGGCCACGTGTGTGCAAACGATAGGAGGATTACGGAGCTCGTTTGCGATAAGAGGCGCTCTTAATTAAAATTTGATTGCTCGAATTGTGCGGGAGGGCTGTTAAGATTTGTCGTGAAAGTAGATGATAGTATGGTTGATGTAGCAGGGTTATACGATTAGTACGTTTCGTGTGATATTAAAAGTTGTGGGATTGTAGAAGCAAGTTGACCTTCTACAATCAGAATTTTATTTTGCTTATAAGAAAGAAGAGTTACAATTGATTACGGTTCTTGTGCTTTAATCTGAAATCTGTGATCTGTTAGTGTTATAAATAGATTTGTCGGTGTCAATATAATAACGTGTTGATAAAATATAATAGTACGGTGACAAACAAATAACGAATCTTTTTTCTTCAACATTTTTTTTTATTCTTTTTTCAATTCATTATCAATATAATTATCAATAAGTTCATTGATGGTTTGAAAGGCAAAACACGGATTAATGTCGTCAATGTTACGTGATAATTTGTTAATAAAAAAGTGGATAAACGATGTTACTTCTATCGGGTATAAAAGTGATTAAACATTTATCGCGTAATGTGAATAACCACAAAGTATATAATGCTATTATTTGTACGAATTTTATGGAAACAACGTATGTGGGACATATAGTACTGAACAAAATCATGAGAATTTTGTTATAATAATTTTTTTCTTGATCAACTTAAGTGACAGTCCGTTTAATGATCAGTAGCCACCGTATCATAATTTTTAACGATGTTTAAAGAAAACCCAATATTTATCAATCAATAAGGAAAGTACCGAAGAAGTTGATCCGTAAATAATTATTATTCTAAAGTTGCTATAATTTTATCCAGTACTGTATACCAGACATTGCCACTTTTTTCTACCAATTGAAAACTCTACATGTGTTACGTGGTATAGTAAGCAGTGGAGGGTATATTACGTTTCTTGTGACACGAAGAGAGGGCAAGGTTTAACGAATTATGCTATTACGAGTATTAAAAGATTAAGAAGTACGTTATTTAGCAACTCTTATGACGATAATTATGTAGATAGGACGATATTTAAATTACAGTCAACGCATTTATTTTTTGCGCTGTTTTTTTATGTAATCTAATTCTTGAAGTATCTCTAACTCGAAGGAGTTGTACAGTTTTTTTCTCTCTCGATATATCTAGAGAGGAGGAACATTAAAAATTTACCTCATTGTAAATGAATGTTAATGCGTTTTGCAGTATTCTTCGCTTCATCGCTTTATGGTAAATGTCTAGGTTTCTTATCCGACAAGCAATACACTGAACCTGGTCAGCCTTGGACTGTACTTTATTGATGAATCCTACTACTAGGAGCCAACACCTATGATCGATGAGAGGAATCTTTTGAAAAAGTACATTGCAATGTTATCCGATTTAAATATATTTCGTACAATTTACCACAATTCATCTCAAATGTGAAGTATTGAATATTTAAAAATTTTTTGGGTAAGCAGACTTAAGGAATAATAAGAAACGATAGAAGTAAAATTAAACCTAATACATTAATGAAACAAAATCAAAATGTCTTCGTGTTAAGACAAAGAAAAAGTTTCTGAAACGTTGCAGAAATGCATCGCATCGAAACGGTTATTTCAAATAACAATACGATGAAAAGGCCAAGCTATGTATGGTAATAAACATTTTTAAACACGTTTCGCACGGACCCTGTTATGAAAATACAGAAAATAGCGTACGAGCTGTATTAGTTCACGCTTGGTCGCCGATTTGAGCTACTTTTCACTATCGAAAGGTAATCAGGTTCTGCATAACGGCGGTCTAAAAGTGTATCGTAACTGGTTTCAACATTCTACGCGCTCGTTCCATAGCAATTATTTGTATAGAGAAAAAGGGTGAACCGCTAGCTCTAGGATACAGTCTAATAAATCCCGGTTTTATATTGTGCACGGTATAAAGATGCTTTATCAACTGCTTTCGAACTTCAGAATTTCACGAAACGCTTTCTTCTTTAATGGAAAAAAAATTTTCGAAGGCACGAAAAATAGTAAAACGTAGAGAAAATACCCTAAAACCACGCCTATAAATTCGTTTTATCGTATAAGTTTCTTAACGTCGAAAGATTCTTTCTAAGATAGCTAAGAACTAACTTTGTCAGAATTTAGTAATGAAAAAGAGAATTTAATAAAAAAAGAGAGTTCGACTTTGGTACGCTTTCTTCGTTATCAAAAATTCACAAAAGATATTTTGTTCGATTGCAGTAAATTTTGTCAAAGGTTGTGAAAGGACACCCATAATTAATTGTCACGTCGTCTCCAAAGAACATCAATTGCGTAATAAAGTGTTGCAACATGATGGATAATGATCTGAGTTTATTTTTTAATGCGATAATACGAGAAACAGTAGGAACCGATATCGACTCTCGTATCCTTGCAAAAGAGTTTTATTCTATTTTCGAAACTCTTCCTGAAATTCTTATGTCACTCCTACTGTTCATACAACAGTTCCGAAATAATAGTATTACGTATTTCATTTCGTAAAAGTTGCAAGCGTTTGACATAGAATTGTACTTTTTATTGTAGCTTCTAAGACTCGATGTTGGCAAGTGTAGAACGTGTAGAGTGTAAAAAAATTGAATGCTCGGCGTGAGAAGAAAAACGATTAACGGAGAGTAAAAACTTGTTCGAAGATTGGAAAATGCGGAGTAAAGGTGAAGTTTGAAACGTTTTTACAGATCAACTAAACTTATTATTGGTAAAAAGTCGACGAGTAGTTATTATATTTTGCCCGTAGCTATTCGTTGATGCAGAACAAGATTAAATCATTGTCACGTAATAAACGCTTCGTGGCTATTCTTGATAAGATACCCAAGAATTTCATTTTTCATCCTGTTAATCTCCAAACTTACGTAAAGGATAGGTATACTTGTAAAATTAATGTTTTATTTTATACCGTCGTTACAAAATCCGTCAGGTTATGCAATCCTCGTTCGTTTCAAAATATTTTTTAAATAGAAATTTATATCTTGAAACAATTAAATTGAATTGAAAATGTTCGTTAACACATGCTTCCCTTCCTAGGAATTTTGTTTTCAAAGCAGTTATTTAATTTTCTTTTTTCGAAACCACGAAACTATAAAAATAATTATTACCAATGGTGTGGAGTCTCATCATCCTGTTCTCCACTTTTGCAAATCATATTCTGCGGTTAATTCAGTATAGTCCTCAAGGTTTTCAGAACCATTAACACGAAACAACTCTGACGTTCTTCCATTAAAAACCAAATTTTACTGCTCGCTGCTGTTTTGCAGTCCTGAAAAGATCGATCTTCAGTCTTGAAAGATCTGGCAGCTCCTTTCAAGGACGTAAATACGCTAGGAACGACATAAACGTTGTCTACGATCACGTGTAAGAACGAACGAGCGTCGCATTAAAATTGAAGTGCTCGAAACGCAGTTCGGAAATGCAAAAATTACTGGTCCATAAATTGGTTATAGATCGAGTCGTAAATAATTTATCGTTCGTGATGATCGAAAGATTCGTGCTCAAAAATTTTGCCACATATTTTTTCCTCTCTTTCTTCGTTAAAATTAAATGTTTTCTTGTCACGGACACGAAAAATATTATCGAGATATTTGTTAAGCAAAAAGACTGTCATCTTTTTACTTTTATATATACAATTTTATTTGCTGGTTTTCTTTATTTTGAATCGTATAAAACGCTAGTCACTGTTGACAACGCGTAGATAACGATTTAATGGAATAAGAGAAAAAAAATAGAGTTTATTGAAATGAAGTGAATTTTAATATCGATTATTTTGTACTTCAGAAATCCAACATGGTGGAAGAGGCGATCAGCGCTGGAACGCGGCCTAACTGTGATAGCAGTTTGCGGGGTGCTTTTGTGCATCGCGTTGGCTGTTGCACTCGGTGTTCTTGCAGCGAACACTGCATCGTGCAACGCATCACCGAGCAACGGTAAGATAAGTTCGTAAAGTTTGCGTGAAAACTTAGCTTGACAATGTGCAATGAATTATTTTGTACGTGTATACGTTGAACACGTAAAATTCACGAATAATTATTTTCTTTTACTTGTTTCATTTTTTTTATTCATAGCTTTTCAAGTTGCTTAATTTTGTATGTTTTTAAGACCACGTAAATAAAATGTTAAGCGTAAATGTTTCAAACCTGTGCCAACTATTAACTACGCACGTGCTCAATGTCACTGTATGCTTACCGATCAAAAAAAAAGGGTCAAGAAAAACAAAATTCATAACAATCAATATTTTTTTAACAACTATAAGTATTATTGTTCCTCGACATTAAGTGTCACGCGTCCTGTATCGTCAACATCGAACCCTAGATATTCATTATCGATCATAATTGAAATATAACGCAAATTCGATAACGTTACATCAGCAGTACCAGCCTGGAATGAATTACGCGCCTCTTCTTGTAATTAAACACACCGTAACGAACTTAAAAAATGCAACAATTAATATCCGCATGGATTCACGAAGACAACAAGCCGTCATTACATTTCCGTTTCAATTAAAACGGTGTCCAATGTCCTTTAATGGCGCCCATTAACGATCATCTTATTAGCTCATCAGTGACTTCCATGATTCGCACTGTGAATATAAGTTTTCTCCAAAATTACGTAATTATTATCGCTGTTGCATATTTCTCAATCTCGGAAGAAGAAACGAACGAACGTAAAAACCGGTTTCCTGGCAATAATCCGCGACTTGTTTCCGCACAATTGCTGCGAGAGTCTTTGGAAGAAGACCGTTCCTGCAATATTTACGATCTACCGTTTTATTGTATATTTTTTTGTATTCTTTTGTCTTTTTTTTTGTAATTCAATCTTCAACCGGTAAGAGTTCGACGGAAGCTACAAGTTTTCGATCCTCTGGCGTGGAAACGATTCGGTAATCGTTCCGTGGGTGCGTCGAAAAAAACCAATGAAAAAGAATTTCAGACACGCGAAAGCTAGTTAGACGAGCTTACGATCGAGTCGTCGTAAATTTCATTGACATCCGTTGTCACGTGCGACCTATTTCCTCGCGTTGATTTATCCCCGCGAATCAACGCGAAATATTATGCGGTCGAATGAAGTGTCAGTATCTTAATTTATTATTTACGGTTCGTTATATTTTATTTTTCTAATATTTGGAATTGTAACAATACGACCGGGACTAACAACCTGTTATACGGAGAATCGTTAGTATCACCAACAGCTTAAATATTTGTACCAACTATTTGTAAATGTTTAGCAGACAAAATTAATGTACGATAATAATTAAATAATTAAATAATTAAAAAAGTAAACTGGAAACTGAGATAATTTATATATTACTGTACAGGATGTTTCGTTTAATCGAGCAGAGCCATGTCTAACAAATTTTACAACACAAGATTAAATGGTTTCCACATTTCTGCATTATTTTTATGCATTTCTGAGCATCGATGCCATCGCAAAGTGCAACTAAAATTCTTTTCTCAAATGGAACCATGTAATTTTTCTTCCATAAATCAATTAAAAAAAAGAAAAAGAAAAAAAAATCAATAATTCACGAGATATTACAATTTCTTAATAAAACGTAGAATTTAATCGCTTTGTTATCTCTCGGATCCTGTTTATTCTTCCACCCAATTTTTGAGTTACACGAAACTGTACCTTTGATTCGTCACAATCGTACGATCGATCAGTTTTCGTGCCATCACCCACGGATCCACAACAGCGGCGATAAAAATACACGTTGTATTACGCAACGTTTAAGTAA
Organism: Ctenoplectra terminalis; assembly: GCA_019453375.1. Lineage (NCBI taxonomy): Eukaryota > Metazoa > Arthropoda > Insecta > Hymenoptera > Apidae > Ctenoplectra > Ctenoplectra terminalis. The sequence goes on along the minus strand of SMSQ01026136.1, from coordinate 61,227 downwards.
CCGAACGTAATAGTACGTGATTCTTGAGAACGTCCCAACGAAAAAAAGGCAGTCTTATTTTACCCTTGTCTCACGTACGAAATTATAATCATACGATATCCACTTCCTCCATGTAACTTTACATGGTACGCTGCACTCGTGAATTTACGGTTTCCTTTTTCTCTCGTTGCGTCGTTTATAAGAATCGGTTAACAAATGATACACCATGTCCAATCCGAAACGCGTAATTTGACGTCAAATATCATGACGTCAATAAGAACGTACCGTCTCTGACGCATCAGGGTAAATGATCGCTGTTTTGAAAATTACTCACCGGTCCGTGTTGTGCTTTTCGATCATCCCCTCCCGCGATGGAATAAGAGGGCGAGCCCGATTTGTATATTTTCGATCGGGTCTCGATCGACCCCTCGGTAGCTTCATAAAAAAAACCGGACACTGAATCATAGGAATATTTTTGCGGATCATTAGTAAACAATCATGCTTTAAGAACTAATCGTCGGGCTGGTGGCGCCGACGAGATGTTTCTTTTTCTTTTTCACGAATGAGCGCGGACTGTTCGATCGACCAAGATCCACGGTAGATCCACGATTCGAAGTCTCTTATCTCGTACGATCAGCGAATTGTAAATAGGTAAACATTCACCCACTTAAACCTTTTTACGTTGTGTCTGTAGAAAAGCAATTGGGCGATTAACTAAAGAGAGGGAATGAATAACGATGAACGAGGTTGTGCGATTTCGAACGAATCCGCGTTGATTGGCCGTTTTTAGAAAGGGGGGGGGGGGGATTGTGTACGTTTGAATGGATCAATTGCTTAAGGCTGATTACATTTTGAGCCGCATTGCACTGGAGAGGTTTGCACAGAGATTCATTCGAACCGAAGCGAATCGCGGCGGGAACAATGTACAAACACGCGTGACGCCACCGGTTAGACAGTTTAACGATTAGATTGCTTTAGATTTCTGTTTACCATTCCTCGTACTCGTTCTGGGATATTGATTTTAGGCTTTTTTTCCCTCTCGAGATCCTTTGCAGGCGAATATGATACGTGGGAAGTCGGTGTTCTTTCTTTTTTTTTTTTTAGATTTTGATTTTATTCATCTTGGATAAAGGATGATACATTTCGCATAAAATCTGTTTTTTTTTTTGCGTACGATTATTTTATAGAAAGTTGTATCTTTATAACTCGAGTCCTCTAAAATGTTTGCTATCGTATCTAAAAACTTTTCTGGTAACTAGATTATAATAAGCTACGATAATTGATGAAATAATTTGCGCAAACATATCAGGAGTTATAAATTTACTTTTTCCAACTTTTTATCCTCTTCAAATATCGTTAGTACTTATGATCTTTGCAGACCAATTTTCAACCGCTTTCAAATTAAATTATTGCAAATATGGAAACAGACCAACCCAGTGAAGGTCCATGTGGCATAAACAAATTTTCATTAAATACTTTCATTTATGTCGCAGCTCGAAGAATGACCATTACTAACAATCATTAACATCGTTGTCTTGCATTGTTTTTGTGTTGCAATTGCACCTGCATCTGCGCCTACACGAATGTAGAACCTGTTAACTCAGAGGGATTACCATCCACAGCAGACGCCTTGAGCGGATATGAGCATAAAAAAGGCGTTCAGGTCGTGGACAGAGGACCCGCCTGCGACGAGGACATATGCTACACGCAAGAATGCATTCACACGGGTCAGTAAAAGTTTCACTTGGTCGACAAGAAATTATTCGACTCGATCACGATCTCATGAATCGTACCGGCGTACCGGCGACGCGATTCAAATTTTATTAATTGTTTTCAATTACGAAAATCCAGCCTCCAGATTATTAAAGAACATGGATCTCGAGATAGAACCGTGCGACGATTTCTATGATTTCGCTTGCGGTGGTTTCTTGAAGACCAACAACATCCCAGACGATAAGTCCAGTGTAAATACATTCACTGTTATTGGCGACGAGCTGCAGAACCAGCTGAGGACTAGCATCGAAGAAAAGAGTCCACCGAACGAGCCGAAACCGTTCAGGCTCGCGAAGAATTTGTACAAGGCTTGCATGAATAAAAGTGAGTATATATTTCAGCTTCGATATTTTCTTTTTCGCGACGAGAAACGCAAAAACGAATAAGATATTAAAAAGAAGTCTCGGAGTGTATTTCGGATAGTATATTTATTTTTATAGCGTGCAGAATTTGATAAGAAAATTAATTAAAATTAAATTAAAATATTTGGAACAGTTGCAAACATTTTAAAGCTATTATACGCTTCTTATTTTCGTTAATAAAAGCTATGTATAATTTATATCAATGTTTTAACGACGTAACGTTGAATTATTTTAGCTATTATCGAGCAGCAAGGTTTGGACCCACTTTTGAATATTTTGCAAAAACTTGGTGGTTGGCCTGTATTGGACGGCGATCAGTGGAACGAAACTACATTTAATTGGAAGGATTCGGTGTACAAGTTCCGGGAGATGGGTTATTCGGTCGATTACTTCATCGATTTTAGCATCGGTGTTGATCTGAAGAACAGCACGAAACGGATAATCGACGTGAGTACGAAAAGAACGCTACGTTGGGTGAAATTCACGTGAAGCAGTAAAATTTTAATGTCTCGAACCGATGCGAAACACCGTTTGCAAATAAAATTACATCAGCGAAATGGAGAAGTCGGTCGTAAAGTCGAACGTGCAAATTGCTAATGTAAACGCAGCTCCTCTTAAAAGCCTGTGCTGTTTAACGGAATTGTGCGACAATAATTGATGAGTAAATAATGTATGTTCTGTATTAAAATATAGTCGAATCACATTTACGATTATAATTAAATATTTATCTAAAATTTGTACACGAATTTTTTTTTTTTTAGCTAACGAATCGATGATTTAAGTGTTTGACGACATAATGATTGTAATAACGTTGTATTGACACGTGGTATTGACGCATTGACAGTGGTAATAAGAGTAAGATTGTTTCTTACAGTTGGATCAAGCATCTCTTGGATTATCGCGGGAATATTTATCGAAAGGCTTAGATGACAAAGTGGTACAAGCCTATTACAGCTACATGGTCGATATCGCAGTGATTCTTGGAGCTAACAAAAGTGATGCAAAGTCGGAATTAAGGGAGTCGCTGGAGTTTGAGATGAATCTTGCCAACGTAAGTCGAATCGAACGTTAAGTTAAACTTGCCTTTCTTCGTATTTTAAATCAAACAAATTTTGTTCGATAACAAATTAAAGAAATCTAACGTTTTGCGTTGAATCCAATTCTTTTTTTTTTTTTCTGTTTAACATTTATTTAATTTTAAGTTATTACTCATATTTTTTATGTTATGACACTAAAAGTATTTTAATAAATATCTGACGCTTGTTTATTTTATTATTGCAAAGTGCTAATTAGGTTCGGTATTCATAAATTCCTTTTCCTGTACAAAAAGAGAAGAAAAATAGAAAATTCATAAATATTAATAATTCGTATGACATTATACGAACAGAGTTTACAATAATTACCGATTCAAATTTAAAACACGGAACATTAACCCTCTAGATTTCTTTGCCGAATGAAAAACGTCGCAACGCCACCCTGCTCTACAACCCTATGACGGTACAAGAGTTATCAAAGACGTATCCCAGTGTTCCATGGAAAGAATACTTCAACACCCTTCTGGCTCCCAACGTTCAAGTTGAAGAAGACGAAGTTGTGATCGTCAGTGTTCCCAGTTATATCACAAACTTGGAGAAGTTGTTGGCCGCCACTCCGAAGAGGGTGCAAGCTAACTACGTGATGTGGAGAGCGGCCGCTTCCTCCGTGAGTTACCTCACAGAAGAAATTCGAAAGAGACAGCTACAATATTCTANTAATGATTGTAATAACGTTGTATTGACACGTGGTATTGACGCATTGACAGTGGTAATAAGAGTAAGATTGTTTCTTACAGTTGGATCAAGCATCTCTTGGATTATCGCGGGAATATTTATCGAAAGGCTTAGATGACAAAGTGGTACAAGCCTATTACAGCTACATGGTCGATATCGCAGTGATTCTTGGAGCTAACAAAAGTGATGCAAAGTCGGAATTAAGGGAGTCGCTGGAGTTTGAGATGAATCTTGCCAACGTAAGTCGAATCAAACGTTAAGTTAAACTTGCCTTTCTTCGTATTTTAAATCAAACAAATTTTGTTCGATAACAAATTAAAGAAATCTAACGTTTTGCGTTGAATCCAATTCTTTTTTTTTTTCTGTTTAACATTTATTTAATTTTAAGTTATTACTCATATTTTTTATGTTATGACACTAAAAGTATTTTAATAAATATCTGACGCTTGTTTATTTTATTATTGCAAAGTGCTAATTAGGTTCGGTATTCATAAATTCCTTTTCCTGTACAAAAAGAGAAGAAAAATAGAAAATTCATAAATATTAATAATTCGTATGACATTATACGAACAGAGTTTACAATAATTACCGATTCAAATTTAAAACACGGAACATTAACCCTCTAGATTTCTTTGCCGAATGAAAAACGTCGCAACGCCACCCTGCTCTACAACCCTATGACGGTACAAGAGTTATCAAAGACGTATCCCAGTGTTCCATGGAAAGAATACTTCAACACCCTTCTGGCTCCCAACGTTCAAGTTGAAGAAGACGAAGTTGTGATCGTCAGTGTTCCCAGTTATATCACAAACTTGGAGAAGTTGTTGGCCGCCACTCCGAAGAGGGTGCAAGCTAACTACGTGATGTGGAGAGCGGCCGCTTCCTCCGTGAGTTACCTCACAGAAGAAATTCGAAAGAGACAGCTACAATATTCCACGGCGTTGAACGGTAAAACAGAGAGGGAATCCAGATGGAAGGAATGCATTGATACAGTTTCCGGAAGCTTGGCTATAAGCGTAGGAGCGATATACGTCAGGAAATACTTCAAAGAAGATGCCAAGAAGAACGCTTTGGAAATGGTGGACGATATCAGACAAGAATTCACAAAGATACTGCAGAAGGTACGTAAATTTAAATGAAATGTTTATAAAAATATTTATATATATATATATATTTCTCTTTAGTTTGCAATTAAAACAGAAACTGTTGTCACAGTGAACGTTCTCAATTTCTTGATTGAAAGGAAAAAAAAAATTGTAACACGTTTTAGGTCGATTGGATGGACGAAGAAACAAGAAAGAGCGCTCTTAAAAAAGCAGCCAGTATGACGAGCCACATCGCCTATCCGGACGAGTTATTGGACGACAAAAAACTCGAAGAATTCTACGAAAATCTGGAGCTAACGACCGACAATTACCTGGAAGGTATTCTGAACTTGACTTTGTTCGGGGTCGAATATTCTTTCAGTAAATTGAGGAAACCCGTGAACAAGAGCGACTGGGTGACTCATGGAAGGCCTTCCATCGTTAATGCTTTTTATTCGTCGATTGAAAACAGTATACGTGAGTGTTGCTTCATAAAAGTGGACGGAATAATAATTTCATAACAAATGGTTGACCGATATGAAAAAGTTGATAACATTTGTTTAATGTTTTTACAGAATTCCCTGCTGGTATCTTACAAGGCGCCTTCTTTAGCAACGATCGACCGAAATACATGAATTACGGCGCCATTGGCTTTGTCATTGGCCATGAAATAACGCACGGTTTCGATGATCAGGGTAGACAGTTCGATAAAGATGGAAATCTGGTTGATTGGTGGGCGCCACAAACAAAGGAAAAATATTTGGGACGGACGGAGTGTATTATTCATCAATACAGCAATTACACCGTAGAAGATGTTGGCTTGAACGTAAGGATCGCTCGTTGTTATACATTCTGGTATTCTTGTTTTTTCTCTCGTCTGTTCGTATCGTTTGCGTCAATCAATACAAACATTTGTTTGATAGGAATTCTAAATTTAGAGACATCGACTAACGTCGTCGATTTCTGTATTCAATATGTTCGTTTACGTAAGCTGTATCGAGCCACTACGACACGGACAGTGTGTTACGATGATATTGTTCAATGATAATTGGATATCGAAAACGAAACGCGAACCTTTTCTCAAAGAGGTCAAACTCGTGCGCGGCACGCACTTCTCTGAGTTGAACGTTAGATAACTGCTCGAATACGCACAAAAGTATCAGTCTGGTAGACTGGTTATTTTAACAGAGTATAATACGTCTTAATGCCAAACATCGTTTTTCTCAATTTCGTTTTAAAGTAAGCAGTTTTTTTTTCTTCTTTTCTTTTTTTTTTTTTGCTTGGTAAAGATTGCCGAAAGCAGAGTGTGACCTGTTGTTCGAGTATTGAACTTATGCTCTGAATTACAGCTCTCGTAATTTATGAATTCTTGAGTAAACAAAAAATTTAAGTTGTTACATCTTTTCCTCCTGTTAAATTTTCTTTTTTCTTTTCTTTTCTTTTTTTTTTACATTTTTAATCGCTCGAAAATAAATTGATTTATTTTTTGCTGCAGTTAAACGGTATTAATACTCAAGGCGAAAACATTGCCGACAATGGTGGAATAAAGGAGGCTTACTTGGCGTATCGAGAATGGGTGCAGCGAAATCATGAAGAACCAAAATTACCAGGACTTCCTTATTCTCCCCAACAATTATTCTGGATCAGTGCAGCGAACACCTGGTGCAGCATGTACCGACCGGAAGCAATAAAGCTTCGTATTACCACTGGTTTCCACAGTCCCGGTAAATTCCGCGTTCTGGGACCTTTTTCGAACATGGAGCAATTCTCAAAGGATTTCAATTGCCCTCTCGGATCAAAGATGAATCCCGAGAAGAAATGCACCGTTTGGTAAACATCAACGCAGTAGAAGAACGATGAGATAGCGGAAGTTGTAGTTGCTACCGACGCGCGATGAAACTTGTTCTTCGATATTTTAAGGAAGAACGATTCGTGGTCGAAACAGTTTTTCTTTGGAAGTTCCATTGGAAACGACAATCTGACTTGATCGGGGGGGAATCGTTGTTACGAATAAAGTTTGCGCGTATCTCGACGAATCGTCGTAGATCTTAATGAGATCAATTTAAGGAACAACAGTGACGGTGCTTCGATAGTAGTGGAACTGATGAAATTCAATTTAAAGGCACGGATCGTGCTCGAGAACGATCTCGTAAAGATGCCCAAAGAGATCCTCGTTCATGAATTGACTTGAATTACACGGTTACACGGTGCATATTACTAACATTGTTCGCTAATAAATAAGTCCTTTTTTATAAGATAAAAGTTACGCCGAATATTGTAAATAAAGACAAATGGCGAGAAAACGAGATGGCGCGTCACGACCATTTGAAATTTTCTATAATTGTGTTTTAGAAAATCGAACAAGCCCGTGTTATAGGTTCAATCGTTGAGAGAAAGGAATAAAAATGGACACGTTTAAACTGTGATGATTTTATAGGAATCGACAATAAAATAGTGAAAACGATCTTTCGGTTAAAGCTGTACGATGACGCGCAAACAAAAAATATATAGAATTATATTGTTAATTATATTTTCAAATGACATTGTTTTACGGATATATATTAAAAAAAGAAAAAAGTTAATACGTGTTTTTTGCTATCTGTATGATATTCGTTAGGCTCCGTTGAGCAGCATAAGGTTGTTGATTAGAGTTACCATTTTAAAGTACTTAGACAATGTAGTATTAATCGTAGTTTTTAACGTACAGGTGACGAAGAACATCTGTGTGGTTACTTTTGTACCGATTTATTATTATTATTATTATTATTTTTTTTTTTGCATCTATGTATCACGTAAGCGTTAATTTGTATCGTAATTTCTTTGTTTTTCGATTGCAATCACAGCTGTACCGCGTAGGAATCTAACACTTAGAATCGCGATACTCATATTTATTGGAATACCGTATTATTCTAAGTTTAAGCAGATAAATGTATTCAGTGTATTTGTTGAGTATAAAATTTTAATATAAAAGTATTAAAAAAAAAAGTTTCACCTTAACTTTGATAATCGAACAGGATACGAATTTTTTTTTTATACGTTATACATTATAAAAATGTATAATACCTTCTTTTTAACATAATATTATGCAACTCCTTATAAAAAAAAAAGAAAAACACATCAAAATGTTTGACGAGCTGTTAACAGTGAATAAATGCAAAGTCTATTGGTATATTATTTGTTTTTAATCAAAAAGACGTTAGGAATACAAATTACATTTTAACAAATACACCATTTTTTACAATAGCAAATGCAAGAGCCTCGAATGAATTAAAAATGGCAGTAAATTGTGGCACCAGGAAGCAGAGAGGCTAGTTTATAGTTGGTCACATACGATTAAAAAAAAATAATATTAATATCATTAACATTCTTACGAATACACTCGCTACCCTAATTTTCACTGTACAAAGTATTAGAGGTTGAAATAAAGTACATAATGTCTCTGCTCTTGGTGTCACAATTAAACAATTGCATACCCGCTACATTTTTTATACGCTGTGGAATTCAGTAACAATTGAATTTGTATTTTAAAAAATTTAATTACTTTGCTGCTGAGGCTTTGACCAGTCTACATTCAGAATAAGATGATCATAACCATAACCATTGAGCGTAGCGATAGCTTTCGCAGCTTCCATTCTGTATTTGAAATGTACATAAGCAAATCCTTTACAAAGGTTTGTCTGTTTGTCTTTAGCAAGGTAAAATTTAAGAACAGTCCCGAATGGCTTGACAAGCTCCTCCAAATCGGCATCTGTAGTACTCTCTGATAAATTAGAAATACGAATAGCGGTGGTATCGTCGCGTCTTTGCATCTGCATAGAATCTCCGCGTTTACTGCCGCCATCGCGCATTCCGGGTGGTACATATTTACTACCCTGAGGTTTCAATTCTGTCGTCGCTCCTGGAGCACCGGTATTGGCAAGTGGTTTTTTATCATCTGGTACTTTACCTGAAGATTACAATATTGTAAAATTACAATAATTAAATGTTTCTTATTAAAAACTAATTGTCAATAATAAAACATACCTCCGGCAAGTACAGTGTCTTTGTAAGGACACTTGGTGGTCCAATGGTCTCCGTTGCAGTTACGGCATTTGACTACACCTTTGTCTCCCATACTCTTCAACTTATCAAGACTGTCCTCTTCGACCTTATTTTCTTCTTCCTTACTAGAAATGAACTGCATAAACACATCTTCGCCACCGACTGTAGTAGCAGGATTCGGCCCAGGTCGGTCATCCGCAGAATCTCCAAATTTGCCCCAATTTTTACGGACAGCAATCGTCTTCGAAACAACACGTTTCTCAATCTTGTATGTACGTACAACCTTGACTTTTTTGTTATCCTGATTGTATTTGTACTCGGTAAGAATTTTAAACCCATTTTCATAGGTCTCGGAAGGTGGAGGCAATGCTCCTCCCTCTTCTTCTACCTCATCGGCCCAGCTGGATTTTACCTCTGCTACGGGCATTTCTGAAATTCACACGACTAACACGAGCAAGAATGACTGTTAATAATATTTTCAAACATTATTAAATAATTTATGGAAAATATAAATTATTTTGAATATGTGACAGGCTTGACAATAATTCATAGGTTATGTAGCAAAGTGAACGAATACATGTGGTAAAAATAACAATAATGATGATATGAAAACTACTTAACCGTAACATGCCACGAGCGGGTAAAACTTAATAGAAATAAGTATCGAATGCGACGAAAGAAAATAAAAATACCGTTCTTGGTATACACGGAACATACTATTGGAAAATATATTTATATTAGAAAAGTGTAAAGGTAATTAATGTAGAAAGAAAAATTGGACAGTCCGTTAAAAGTAAATTGTTGTAAGTACTCGGTGTAAAAAGTTATTGGAAAGAAAATTGATACGAACATAAATACCGGAGAGAATTGACAGGAAAGCAAATCCTTTACCGTGGGAATGAAAATGAACCGAAATGGTGGAATTTCCGCATGTGATAAGTTAGCGGCTCTAGTGGTGGTTCCTTGAAACATGAATACTTACGAATTAATGGCGACGTCTAGCGTTGTCGTGTCGAGTGTGAAAAAATAATGTTTTCCGGGACCGTACTCCACTCGTGTACGGAAAAGTATTAACGAAATTAAAAACGAACGTGATCAAATTCAGTGTAAAAGTAAAAGAGTAATCGAGATAATGGACCAGGCACCTGCAGGTAAGAAAAGAATGTTGTGATTTAGCGATTCGGCCAAAGCGCGGTCCTGCACATTCCCACTCCGGGCGAGCATATTAACGTTCCATCTTTTTCATTAACCGTAATCTCTATGATCTATCGTTTTAGGATTTTAGTTAGTCATAATTGAAGATTCGTGTGTTTCCACTGAATGGAAATGATAAAATACAATTGAAAAAAGATAAAATGTAGATTTTAAATAGTAGGTTATGTAAACTTGTACAACGCATTAGGCTACCATTAAAAAATTATTCATTCGATGAATTAAATTAGCTTGAGGCAAATCTCCGTAGATATATTGACAAAGTGATAAGTTTCAAAACAGATTCAATATTTCAGGTTACGATGGGCTGATTTAGGACTACGTACTTTAAAAATAAGAGATCCTATTTCAGTACTGTATTTAAATATTGCCACTTATATTGTAATAATTGTATAAGTAATTAATAATTGTTAGGTCGTCGTACTAATTCTGTTCATTTTGGTATAATACCCAGATACAGAGTTACGGAACATCATAGACAAACTGGCACAGTTCGTGGCTCGCAATGGACCAGAGTTCGAGCAGATGACGAAAAACAAGCAGAAGGACAACCCAAAGTTTGGTTTCCTGTTCGGTGGAGAGCACTTCAACTACTATCAATACAAAGTGACTACAGAGCAAGCCAGTAAGTGGGATACAGCCCCTTAACAGCTACAACAATTGAGAAGCATAATGGCCATGCTTTATTCAACGAACAAGGAATGACTTTGAAAAAGAGATACGGGTGAAAGGGTCTGAATTCGTCATAGTGAACATACAAAACTATTATTCATCGAATATGAGCACTTCATTTCAAGATTTTGGGATTGCTATTTATTAAGCAGAATGCTTTAGCTAAAGACATATTCAATTTCTTGGCAATGGTGATTTTAAGAAGATGTAGTTTTAAGATTCTTACTGGAGCTTATCTAATACGGACTACATTGTTGATATATTGCTTCAATCTATGTGGGAGCTACAACCCACTGTAATACCCTGTAATACCCTAGTACTGTAAAAAAAAAAAAGTAAAAAATACATGTATATATATATATAAAACAGGGAAAGAGTATAGTGCTCCCAAAAGATTTACTGAATTTTTGATATAATTCTCTCATAAATGCCAAGAATTTTATTATGCACTGGTAGAAGATAAGACTCAACAGAAATTGGACTATTTGTATACTTTTTCAATATCCATTGAAGGACTCAAACATCTTACAATAATCCACCGTCATTCGTTTACAGTTTTAAAGCAAAAAGGAATAAATCCAATGCAAAATGCAGACCCACGTTTAAACGTTTCGCAGCAGCAGCAAACAGCCGCTACCGTCGCGCAGCCACTGAATAACGTCAATCTTGCACCTGGCCTAAGTACTCAGAACAATGGATTGAACCCAGTTGTGGGGATTGGACCAGTGGGAAATCAAGGTGGTCCAGTTATACCTGGAGTACCAGGACAAATTGGAGGGCCAGGAAATGCAGGACCACCAATTGGACCAGTCCCTGGTGCTATGGGAGCTGTGAATCCACCCATTGCTGGTGTTACTCAGCCGGTTAACATTGGAGGACCTCCTGGATGGCTTCAAAATGAGTTAGCAAACCTTCAGTCACAACAGACTACGCTACAGGAACAAGTTAGACAATCAGAACAAAATCTGGCTGCGCAACATGCTGCATTAATGGCACAACAACAAGGAAGGGTTGAAGATGCTGTGAGGCAAGCTCAAGAAGCAGCTTTACAAAACAGTGCACAAAGCACAAACACAGATCTCGCTGCGTTTGATGCAGTATTACAGCCAATCATTGATAGCTGCACAAAAGATAGCATAAGTGCAGGAAAAGCCTGGATACTTCAAAATTCGGTTTCTCCGCAGAGTAATCAAGTCGTTGCGGATCATTTGCTGAAAAAGTATGTTATATCCAATTTCAATCGCCCAGTACTAAAAGTAAATTTATTAATCTTTAAATTTTGTTTTTTTTTCAGAGTAATTCAGGCAACAAATTTTAGTCATAAACTCCATATTATCTATCTGGTCAATGATGTCTTACATCATTGGTAAGTATGATATTTATTTAAATACGCAGTTGCAAATTTTGTTTCGGAATACTTGTAAAAATCGAATATCTTGTACTTCTATATTTAAAATTAAAGTACCTCCCGGTACAGTGAATGCGAGATTTAACACTTCAATTTCAGTATAAATAATATTCGTAGTTCTAAAGTTTGATAACATTTGTCAACATAGTCGTGCACGATATTTAATTTTAAACTTCTTTAGTGCAAGAAAAAAGTCTATGGATCTTCGCAAGGCAATGGAAAGTGTTGTTGTTCCCATGTTCTGTAACACTTCACTAGCTGCATCTGAAGAACAACTTAATAAATTAAATAAGCTATTAAGTTTGTGGGAATCAAAAAATAATTACTTTGATGAAGGAATTATAGATAAATTGAAACAACCAAGTGCATCTTGGTCTGAATATCAGGCTAATCTGGTTGCACAACATGCTAGCGTAATTACACCGATCACAGCATCGACGAAACAAACTTTTGACAATTATCAAGCACAACATCAAGCATTCGTTACGCATGCTTTAAGACAAATTCAAAACATTGAGCAACAAAAAATAGCAATTGATCAACAGTTAAAAGCTCCACCACCACCGCCACCTCAATTGGTAAGCTTTCCATTTTTTCTTTCTTTTCTTTTTTTTTTATAGATTATACATTTCAAAAATACTAATAAAAAATAATACTTTACAGAACCAGCAAAATATGTCTTTGCCACCTAGCCATTCCGGTCCTCCTGCTCCAATAGCCACAGATGTCAATTTTAGTCAGCCGCCACCAGGATGGGGTGTACCGCCCGGAAGCGAACCTCCACCATTTTCGAATGTTCCATTGCCAGATTTTTCGAAACCTCCACCTGGGTTTGGTCCGCCACCTGTTATACACGAGCCTTCTGTTGAAGATTTAATGCCCAGTATGCCTTATTACGAACTTCCTGCTGGTTTGATGGTGCCTCTGATCAAATTAGAAGACGCTGAATATAAACCTTTAGATCCAGACGCTATTAGGCTTCCACCACCTGCACCTCCGAGTGAACGATTAGTAGCGGCCGTAGAAGCGTTTTATGCCCCACCAAATCACGACTCTCCGCGGGACAGGTAGGGACACAATACAAATTATACATACAAATTAATAACACTTGAAATATTAAATAAAATTTTTAATTTTAATGTATACGCGTTGCAGCGATGGATGGGAAAAATTAGGTTTATACGAGTATTATAAAGCAAAGAATGCTGCACGTAAGCGCAAAGAAGAAGATATAGTAGCTGGTATAAGGCAAAAGTCAAAGTCGCCGTCACCAATCCTAAGGCCAAGATCCAAAAGTCCTAGTCCACCAAAGAAACGATATCGAAGTAAATCTCGAAGTAGATCGCGCTCAAGATCGAGAGGTAGAAGCAGATCTAGATCTCCCGCTGCCAATCACAGACGTAACAGTCGCAATAGCAATCATAATAACAGAAGCAGAAGGAGGAGGAATAGCAACAAAGATCGAAGTCCTGATAGAAGACTGGATAGGCAGGATCGAAGTCCAACTCCGCCAAGTTTTCTGTAAGTATCATAAGTATCGGTAATTATTAAAAAACGATACCCTATGCGAAAGTTAGATTTTTACGAGTTCATTCCTTTCAGCGGATCGACTTACAGTAAAGCTCCTCAAGAAATTGGTATCGATGAGAGTAACAAAGGTCATCAGTTGCTCAAAAAAATGGGTTGGGGTGGCGCGGGACTTGGTGCCAATGAACAGGGTATTGAAGCTCCAATATCGGGGGGTGAAATTAGGGATAAAAACGATCAATATAAAGGCGTCGGTATTAATCTAAATGATCCATATGAGAACTTTAGGAAGAGCAAAGGTCAAGCATTTATTACTAGAATGAAAGCGAGGGCGGAAGAACGTGCCGAAGAAAGGGGTGAACGGGACTGAATATAATCAAGTAAAATAATAAGTTTGTCTATAACCCTTTCGATGAGATATAACTATCGCGTGCAGTATGAATTCGTATGGTCTCACAATTGTGGTCGACACAAGTTTCCAGCAATCAGTCCTTCGTAACCCTATCGTGTACCTCCTATATGGATTAATTTCAGTGATCTTTATACTTTTCCCATCGCTATTAGGATAACGAATACTTTACATCTATTTTCTAATTTCCTTACATTAACGTTATGTAGTAATTGTTTATTACTGAAATTGCAAAGTTACACCTACGTATGTTATGGAATTTTATATTTTCCCTCGAAGAAACGATCGATTATTTTATATTTTTAAATACCTGGAAGAAACAAAAAAAAAAAGTGTATCGTCTTGATCCTGTGTCGATCATTCGTGGACGCAAATCATTTATCTGTATATTTCCGTACGAGGAAAATACAACGAGTGAATGATAAAAAAAAAAAAGAGGACAATTTATATATATATATATAAAAAAAATCGCTTGTCAATTTATAAATAAGACAAGGGTTATCTTAGTTTACGATACCGTGTGCACCAGAAATGGCTGTTAAATACTAAATTCAATTTTCGTGGTGCATGGTGTAAAAAAGAAAAAAAAAAAATTACAATTTTATGCATCTTTTGTACATTATGTACAAAACCATTCGATCTTCGACAAGGTTACCGCTATTAATAAATAATTTGTCCACCGATAATTTGAGACATCTCGATAAAAATAATAATTAAGCGTACCAAAAGGACCGATCAATCAAAGTCGACCAATTGCGTGGTTAATGTCCACCGTAAACTAAACACGCGAGATTACATTTTTCAATTATATGCCTCGCGACATAATTTACTAAAATTCATTCTGTTCTCATGTGAAACGATGATAAACTAATTTACTAAACGACCGTGTAAGGAAGTAAGAGGACCTTTTTTCGTGCAATCATTCGCACGTGGAGGAAAAAAAAAAAAGAAAATATGAAACTAAACAAAGTACTTGTATTTAGTAAGTTAATAAATGATTATATTGGATACATAAGAGTAAGACGACGAATAAATATTGTACGTTTAAACACAATGATAGAAAAAAAAGAAAAAAGAAATTATAGAGAATAAGCGAGAGAATGAGTGTTCGTAATTAGAATCAACATGTCTGCAACGCGTGCTCGACGTATACACTCGTTGAACTCTGCAGAGAACCATCGAAGATGCGAAGAAAATTAATTTAATCAGTTCAAAGATATCCCAGAATAATAATATTCTTAGATTCTTTTTATGCTGATATATATTTATTATCATCTGTCACGTGCATGCGGATTGAAAGAAAAATTAAAAATCTCGGTAACTGGCTAGGAATGGCTCAACGTTCGATGGCGCTGTTAATCGTTAATTGCCTCCTTAAACTCCCCCAGCGGCAGTCTATATCAAAACCGAATAAATCCAACATTGAACCGGTTTCGTTGCGATAACAGTCAGAAACCTACACACTTGCTGGCGTAAACAAAGCCAGAATGATGTGGGCGTTCTCAGAAGCCATCCTACAAGGTCATCCTCAGTTTTAATATTCTTTTTATGTCGCGTGATATTTTTTTTATCCGTACGAATTCCGTACAGAAGAAAAGGCAGTGATACGTTTACGTTAGATTACGAGCTTTCAACAAGACATTGATATTTGTCAAAATTAGGAAAAAAAGTTGATTCAAGTAACAGTTGCGCGTCTCAATTTCGATTCATTATTTTTCTCTCCTTTTCACCATAAATATTGTTTGTCACGATAGTCGTAATATCGTTTGATAACATTTCTCGAAACTCTCAGAGATAAGTAATTCGACTTAAGGAACCGTAAACATCAAATTTGACGATGATTTTCCCGTATCCAACGCTCTCATTGGGAGACGATGGCAAAGGTAATTTATAAAGCGCAACGGTTAAAGTGGTTAAAAGAGAGAGAAACAAAAGAAGAAGAAAAAAAGCGAAACTAATAAATCGAAGCAATTTATTCGTGAGAGAATGTTTTTCCTTGAACAATCCATGTAGACAGCGTTAATTGTATCAATGTCGAAATGCAGTATTGTCGATGCACTCAATAATGGCGATGTAGACGCTTTGCATTTCTTACGTGATCGATAGTTAAATAATTTGAAAGAACATAAAAACGTCAAAAACATGTTCGACGATCTTTCAGCTGACTCGTAATCAAATGACTCTTCCAAAAAAATCCGTTGACACCACGTTGCAGTGACTGCCAAACGTGACAAGAGCCAGACCGGTGCAGACCGAAAGACGACTGTATTTAAAAGAACCGGCTGCATTCGTGGGAAACGTGTACGTGCGTGTACAAGCTGGTCGACTGATGCAGCACGTTTAAGCAAAACGTGACACCGGTCTCGAAAAGTATGCGAAGATAAAGAGTAGATTGCGCTAACGATTTGGTAGCAGCACGTATCCATGGGATGCACACGCCTGCTGCAGAAATGTTATTCTTAGAATATTCTTTTTAAATTCGTGAAGATATTCTTGGAATGAAATATCAATTGTCGAAGACTGAGTTAGGTGAATTGATACGTTAAAAAAAAAATTCTTTTACGTCCCTTTTGATTTGATACTCTTCGACTCGTCGGATGTTTAAAGTAATTTACAATCTGTACTAGTTGTTTGTTTTTAGTGTTTTTGAGTATTTTCAAGTTGATATCTTACGCGCGTAAAAATTTGCAATTTTTCGCTAATTTAAATTTATCCGAACCTGTTTCGTTGGAAATATGCATGGTGGTGAAAGATCTGTATGGCTGAAATTATACCCCCTGACCTTTCAAATACTCGTTCCATTGATGAAGCAGATATCTAATTTTACGACACGGTTTCCAGCGTATAACGTCAATAATGTTATTGATGTAACATTTTAGAATGTTCCGAAACAATATTATACGTAAAAAAAGTTGGATAGATTTTATACTATTTAACGGTATCAAAGTTAGAAGGTAATGGTTAATTTGTTAGTACATAGAAGCAGAGAATAGGATAAAGCTAAATAAAAATCATAGTTTACGTAAGAAGCCGTTCTAAAAGTGTTCCTTTTTATCGTTAAACAAGACGAGTTTCGTATTATTGACTGTACGTAGTAAGCACCGTGTATCATTTTACCCCTTGTTTGTGAAGATTTTCACGGACGTTGTCAAATTAGAACGACTCTCCTTGGACCTGTTACGTCCATGGATCCATATAAAGACATATTGTGTCTTGTCGCTCGGTTGCGAAACATTATAGCATTCCAAAATATTGTACAATGAACGTGACAGCTTATGAAATTAGCGTTACGTGAAAGGGGACAGAATTAATATCGAATGCCAAATAGTATTTTTGCAGATTTTATAAGTGGAACGTATAACTGTGCCGGATAAAAAAAGAAAGAAAAGAAAAGAAAAAGAAAAGAGTAATTCGATTATTGCAGTAATTTATTCATCGATTCTTGACAAGCGCGTTACCTTTTGAAAGTCAACTATAAATCACGATCTGTCGCAGGAAACAGGTGACCTCATAGTAATCAGAAACCGGATCTCGCACTCGAGACGCGTATTTAGGCCGGAAGTGCGTCTCTAGGGTTCGCTTTAAATAGTCACTCGTGTTACTGGTTTCCTTATATGTAGGTATCGATAACGAGAACCCATCGTTGATTTCAAGCGAACATTCTAGGCACTCTATTTTTGGTATTATGATAACAGAGTTATAATTAGCTCTTCGTGTTGGTATTGGTTACCACTGATGTGGAATTTTATCTAAATACCAGTGTAACACGATGTCACAAATATCAGATCAATGCAATGTTTTTTTTCTTCTTTTTATTACAAATAAAACTACTGCTACTTGTGCTAAGATTATTTACAAACAGAATTTAGCATCGAGTCAAGTAACGAGTATCTAAAATATTATCGCAACGAAAATGATAAGAATTGTCATTCACGAACAACTAAATTACTCGATTAAAATTATTCTCGACTACTCTTGCCATCGATCCAAGGATCCACCCCTTAAAATCACAATCCGCAGCTCGATATATTTGTAGAAGGACTTTAAACAGCTCCAACATTTTTTTTTTCTTCTTTTTTTTCGTTCGCTCAATACCTTCTCTTTCTCCCGCGACCAAAAGGTGCACGCAAAGAGACGCCACGATGTACGTGCAGCGATCGGCATACCTGCGTGTCGGCTGACACGGACAGAGAAAACGGGTTAGCGTGACTCGTGAATTAGAGAGAAAAACGCGTGCATTGGCAACCATGGTGGGAGAGGATCGCGGACGAGGATGGAGAACGACAGTAGTCGCGTGAGTGGAACGAGGACGAGGAGAAGGTACCGCGTTACATTCCACGTGATCGAGAGAAGGGCACGCCTCGGCCGTCGAGTCACGCGCTCGACCACGCGTTTACCCTTACCGACACGTGCACGCAATGTGTCCGACCGCGCACTCGGTAGAACAGAGAGCCGGTTATTTTGACCGAACGGTGCGCGATGACATCTCTTGGACGTTCATCCGTTATGCGCGTCGAATTGCGAACGATGCGACGCCGTCCGGTTACATCGGGTCGAAGCGCGATCGAACTTTGCAAATACAACCGCTTTTTACGTCGATCTATTTGGATAATGCAACTCCTCGATTGTGTAACGCCTCCCCATGTTGTATCGCTGTTTCTGAATTATTGACTTCTACAGGTAGCTGGAGGATAGGTGGGGTATGTTATGCGGTACGAACAGAGTTATGTTATCCTTTTGAAACGTTGTGCCGTAGATCTCTTGGGAAAGGATTACCGATTTCTATTATTGGTATTATTTATGGAAGCACCGTACTGTACGCGGTATTTAAAAATGAATTTGCAAAATTTTTGTCACCCGTTTAACAAAGCGTTATCTCGATACTCGTGCAAATACAACACGCCGATAACACGTTGACGATCGTTAATTTTGAAGAATCGTTATTTCCAACTGTTTCTCGTATACCATTCTTCGGATCAGATTAGTTCCTGTTGTTCGCGGATAGATTGTTAATTCGTGCCGTGAAGATTAAATTGGAGCGTGAGATAAAATGTTCGCACGATAAAAAGGAGTGAAACATTCGTGGGATTTTCAGGTTCAAGTACGAAACGGTGTTCGGAGCTCGTTTCTTGGGAACGCGCGAACCTATCAGGATTTCTTCACGGGAATCGAGCGCTATCCAGGGCGAGAAGGGAACGCAGCGTAGCGGCTATAATTATGTATCGGCCAAGCGAATGTTCTAATTTGCCAAGGACAAACGAGCGGACATTTCTGCGAGACGTGATTTTCAGGCGATAATCGAGGGGAAGCACCTCGATGCACTGGCGATGCAATCACCGTGATGTAATTGCTTTCACGTGCCCTCCCTCGACCCTTGTGTAACGTTCATTTTCATTTTTTTTTCTTTTTTTTTTTTCTTTTTTCATTGCTCTAAAACCGTGGTAACATCAATTTCACTTTGTCACGTCACAGGTAATTCAACGATCTTCGGTTTTACGTAACGCGGATTGCACGTTCTACGAGCATTGCGTAAAAATTGAGACAAAGGGACCGAAGAATGCCTGGAATATTTATACCAAAGGGTATCTTTTGGAACATCCATCCTCGATACGTTGCAACGACGACTATAACGTAGAAAAATATTTATAGTCTACAATGACCATCGAAAACATGCAAACATCGCTGAATATTCATCGGCATGTGTCCACCCACGGCGACCGTTCTATCTAGAAGTCACGTAGGCACACGTTGGGATATGGTCACCGTTTGAACGGTGCATAATTTAATTCCAGCTCAAAGAGGAATCCGTCGAGTGCTCTAGAAGGAATTTAAATTGCTCCGTCTCGTGGCAGAATCCGGAATCAAAGGTTAAAGATCTGGCCACGATAACGAGCCAACGACGCCCTATCAGACCTACTTGCGTTCAACCGTTCAAGTGTACCGAAATATCGTCGCCTGAACGTTACGTTCAATTGGCGAACATTAGGTTCAATAATTTCTTTCCAGACCGGCAACGAAGATCGGTCCGATTAATGCACGACACGGGACACGTAATGGTGTACCAGATCAAGAATAGCTCGGAGTTGCCACAGATTGCGTTTATTTTCTCCCGAGCCGTGCAGAAAATAAGACGCCTATTTTCGAATCGGTCGCGTTACGCGCGTACTCGCGCATACGTCAAGTTCGTAGCCACTTTAAAGGGGGGAACGAGCCAAAAAGTTCACTTTCTCGGTAACGTGAAACATTTAAGCCGAATACATTGTGTACCAAGTATATTAAGAAACGGTCTCCCGTTTCACGGAGCTGTTCGTCGTTAAATATGGTCACGATTGTAATTTAGTATCTTTGAATAACTGTACAATTATCGTTTCACATAGACTTCGTGAAAATTGTAAAAATTGTTCGTATCGATTATTTTTCGAAATTATTTACAGAAACTTAAAATATCGGTTCGCAACACGTGTATTAATTTTCCTAGTCGATTCTGACATATGTTTCAAAAGTAAAAAGGTATACGTACCTATTTTTTTTTATTTTTTTCTTTTTTTTTTTCTTTTTTTTTGAGTGGTATGTCCCACTGTTTACAGACTGGATCGTTCGTCTTGGAATTACTTGTCCACCGGCAGGCTACCGTTTACATAATCACAAACGCTTGTACTTACTTTCTAGTCCGTCTGTGGACGTTCAACTTCATAAAAATGTTTCGTAATGCGTAAATCTCGCTGGTAAAAACGCATCGTTAGCTGCATTCTTTCAACGCGTTCGCAGTAATTTTATTTCAGTTTTAATGCTGTCGCACTATCGACCAAATGAATGTAATCACCTGCCCGACGTGTTCGATCGCGTGTGTACGTGTAACAGAGGCAAGATCTGGATTCCACAGGTGACCTGTAAAACTAGAAAAGTATGTCGCCTAGTACGAGCATTATGATCGAGATCGAAATCGATTAATTTTCCAGTTAAATCGGCCAGATACTACTTCTACTTTTCTGTTTCAGCCACGTTTCATCGTTCGTAATGGAGGCGTGCAACGACCTTACTCGTAAAGATTGCCTCTTTGTCAACCGCTGCTGTCCAATGTATTATTTAAAGAGTCCGCGCACGGTTGGAAATTTGTTGAAAGTAGCGCGCCTTTGACTCCCTGGGCTAATGACAGGTATACGAAACATCGATTTCTCGAGTCACGCTTGTAGCCACAATTCTTTGAGCGGTCAATCTATTATCCAACAATACACGATACAAGTCAGAAGCTACGATTCAAAACTAATTACAGAAAACACGTGTCCAAGATCTCCTTTTGTTTTCAACATATTTCCAAGAGAACGTGCTCCGATAACCCAGTTCCTGTAACGCAAGCTCGCGCTAAAATTCGTACGAAGCAGCATCGCGGATGCTGAATAATTAAAATTCAATCCGTTCCTTCAAAGGAACGCAACGTCCGGGAGGACCCGGCGCAGCGTGTGCGTGAACGATCCACGAAGCACGCAAACACCACGGCGCAGGTATAAACACCTCCTCGAATCGTGCGACAACGAGCGCTATCGTTACCGCGTGTCCTCGTGTCACAGCGGAGCCTGAATACCCGTCGAGTCTGCGGTCTGGTACTCCGATTCGATCCGTCCGGATGGAGGAAGAAAGAGCGAACCCATGGCACGTAGGCCGTGATCGAGAACGGACAAGCAAAAGCGGAGTGAAATAAAAGGTGGCGAGAGAGACGGTAGACGGTCTTGAAGGAAGGGATGCAGTCGTCGAAGAGAGCGGCCGCGGTGAACGGGTTAAGGGGGGTGAGAGCGAGCGCGTGACAGGACACGTGACCGGGAGCACACGGTGCTCGCGTGACCGGCCCCGTGACGTCACGCGCACGTGTCACATAGCGTGGTAATCGCTTATCCCTCTCTTCGTTCGACTCTGCGTCCCTAGGAACGTTCCGCACCTTCCGCGCCCCACCATGCGTTCACCACTCCCCGTGTTGGTCAGTAACGTCTCAAGCCCCCACTTCACCCCCTGCGTCACAGACTTTCACCAGGAAAGTCACAATTTTTTTTTTTTCCTTCCGCGCCTCACCTCCGCCGCCCACGGAATCCTAGCGCTTCTGCCGTGTCCGCGTCGCGACGGCCGAGCGGATTTGCATCATCGCGCGGAGCCGTTACGTGACGCGATGCGATCCTGCTCCGGGTTGAGGGAGGAAGAACGAAAAGGAAAAAAATAAAAAAGAATAGCCGGTTTTCTCCTCGGCCGGCATCGTCGAATCGTATCGACAAGATTCCAGCGAAATGGAAGGGTGAAAGCGCGCGCTTGAGAAATTTAGTCGAGTTCGTGGCGCGGTATCGGGCAACGTTAACTTACACGGTTCGTATCGCGTTCGGTGATGACTTAGTGAAACGCAGGAATCTTATCTGTGGCTCGGTCTGTTCGTCATTAAGGTAATTTCGTTTCCACCGTCTGCCCGTCGAATTTGTGGTCCTTGAATTTCTGATACCGTCGAAAGATATATTGTACCTATTCTACGCTCGGAACGCGAAAATCACGTGAGCGTTTGTTTGTTTATGTCCATACCACGACGAACGGTAGTACATGTTAATACAACACACAACAATGTGCCGAGATTTGTCGCTTAATTATTATCTTTATCGATTTATGATTCAAACATCGGTGCGAGTCGCCGAGTTATCGATGCGTCTTGTTTCCGTAAAATTCGGCAACCCAGCGTGGAACAATGCTTTTGTATCGCATCGTGAAGTAACGTACGATTTTTTTTTTCTTTTTTTTTTTTTTCGATGAGATAATCGACGGAAAAAAACGTGGTAAGAAACAAGAGGCTACTAATCGCATCGATTGGAAGAACACGAATGTTTAGATACAGATTAACTTTCTCTGTTTTTGTTTTTATACAATATACAGACGCGCCTATCGCCGAAGCTATTTCGAGATCGCTGTATCGATCTACACGTAATATTATCAACACGTGATGTACCAAGAACAAATTGTTTTATCGCATTTCGCAAAGCTCGCAAGCGTACACTCATCGTCACGTTACCATCGCCCAAAGATACCGCAGCTTACAGAAAAATTTAGCTACGTAACGATCGCTTGGTTACTATCTGTCTGTTTAATGACACCGTATTTCAATAAGAAGGTCGATGGAATTAGCTCGATAAGCGTATAAAGATCTAATTTTAACAAATATACCCGCGAAGAATGATAAACAACAATAATTGAGCAAAAACAAAAAAAAAAAAAAGAAAAAACTGATATCAGGCGACTCGAGTTGGATCTTGAGCTGCGTGGCTCTAGGATCGATGGTTCCGTACCTGAGACGGTTCTGGATCGCTCCCACCAGTGGGCTGCGTGCCACACCGCGGCCCATCGCGAGAATCGAACAGGGCCGCGCATTATACGCGTAGTGTAGCCTGCCAAGAAAACGACACGCGTTTGTATACGTCGCGACACGAATTATTCTCGGATTATTTTTATTTTTATCATTTTTTGAATTCCAATCCCGAGTACGCACGGTGCGACGGAACAGCGCATCGATCGAGAGGGTTGCGATTGATCGAGAATTGAATCGTGCATGCAACGTAATCATTGGTCCCGGCTACATCCCGAGCGCCGCCAAGCTTTCCCACGTGAAATTCGTAAAGTGCATGCGTACGCAGCCGAAGAGGCGCATCTATAGGTGCAGGATACGGTGACGCGCGAACGAACGCGCGGCCCGTTCAATTCTTACGGCCCTGCTAGTTAGTGTATCGCGGAATTTCGCGGTCGAACGAGTCAACGGCCTTATCGTCGTTCGCATTTATGTCTCAGGATCGAATCGTGTTTCTCTTTTTTCCCTCGTTATCGTCCGTTCGCGCGGAAACGCTTCATCGTGGATGGCTGGTAACGCAGCTTTCAAAATTTGATCGTTACGATTGTAGACGTTCATTGTAGCGAGAAATCGATCGACGATCGCCGGTCCAAGGAAAAGGAAAAAAAAAAAAAAAAAAAAAAAAAAAAAAAAAAAGGG
>SMSQ01026136.1:16126-36110 GCA_019453375.1 Ctenoplectra terminalis | reverse complement strand
TTATAGAGCACTTGCACGCGACATGAATCACCACCGGTGCATTCTAGATTCTTTCTCAACGCCAGATGAACGTTCCACGCTGTCGACCTTCCCGACATTATTCAGTCTAATACCGCCCAAAAATGTTTACACGAATCTATTACAAGTTGCATCGAGAACGCTCATTAAGTAGGGTGAACCAATGTTCGCGTGACTCGCGTCTGTACATGGGTGTATTAGCTTCGTTACTATGTTTAACTTTATGCACGTGGAACCGTTCGAAGCAAGCGATCGCGTAGAATAACATGGTATCACGGTGCACGGATTTTCGAAAAAAAATTTTTTTTTTTTTTTTTTTTCCTAACATGTGGCCAGCGAATTATGCAAGACCGCGTGCATAACACAAGCGTGACATGGGAAAACACGAACGGCCGCTGTTACGCTCGTACAGATCGATGCCTAGAGATCTCGTTTAATTAAACAGTTATTCATGGTACGGTAATTCTGTTTGGATTAATCGATTCGCCTAAGATTAACCCGTTAAATTACCCGATGGTATTTATATCACAAAATCACGCCGCTGGAAGTTGCACAAACAACGACTCGTCGATTCCTAGAAAAGATTAACGCCAACTTATACGCTCCTTGGTAATACGGAAAACTACAAAACTCGTTATCGTCACCTTACAGGTGTTTGATTTTGACTACCCCTCTCTCTCTCTCTCTTCTTCTTCCCTCGTCCCTCTTGCTCGGTGGTCTTTCCCCAGTCTGTACGATATTGATAATTAAACTCTTATTGATACGACCTGTATCTTCGCGAAGGTCCGCGTACATTGCCAAAAAATTCATGGTCAGGCGAGAGATAAGATAGAGACAGCGAAGAACCGTCTCTATCGTCCAACACTGGCGTCAATTAAACTCGTGTATGTATAGATATCACGGGTTGTATACGTGTCCGCGTGCTACCGATCGATCGATTCACCGAGGATTTAAGAAGTTGCTCGAGAATTCATGAACAGATCGGCACAGTGAATTGAAAATCAACCGGCAAGCGTGATCCAAGAGTAATTACAAGTTAACCACGGGTTATCGCGTTTATAACCTATAACTAACCGTGTAACAGTCGATTCTGCGCGCGAGTGATATCGAATCGAGATCAATTGCTCGCTAGCGCGCCATTTACGAACCGATTAGATAGGAACGTACGTTTTCCACGCTGCATCGAATAGAAGATTAGAAATCATTCGGTGTATCGATTTTCATTACATCGTACCCTATTAGCCGAGGATAGAGTTTTTTTTTTTTTTTTTTCGAAAAGAAACATCGTGCTACCGGGCGTGTTACATTGATATTCGTGGCGTCTATCGTCAAGGAGAGTGACGTTTACGCGTATTGAAGCCGCTCGTTCAGAAGCTCGTAACGAGTGACTTTCACGAGTGTGTCAGCACGGTCGGTCATAAACACTT
Organism: Ctenoplectra terminalis; assembly: GCA_019453375.1. NCBI lineage: Eukaryota > Metazoa > Arthropoda > Insecta > Hymenoptera > Apidae > Ctenoplectra > Ctenoplectra terminalis. Next base: position 34,665 of record SMSQ01026136.1, on the reverse strand, counting down.
GCGAGAGATCGAGAATAGACTGGAGACACGGTGTATGTATCAAGGCGACGAGGGGCGCGCTGACGACGCTCGCAGCACCAACCGGGCAATTCCTTCGGGCCACGCTATAGAACACGGTTTCGCATCTTGGCCGCTTGAACCGTCGCATCGGCCATTGACACTGCAGATCGATCCGCACGGATTTATTTGAGCACCATCTATATAGCGCGTGAAACGTGTGCGTGTTCCGTGTCGTTATGTGTTGGCGCGACAGCCGTGTTGAATTTAATTTGGAAACTGAACTATTTTTGGTAATCCAAGTGCTGTTACATATACATATAGTTAACGAACCTAGCTCAAACCTAGAATCGAAGCAAAGAATTTCAAAATTATTTTTGCGTATCACTTAGAAATTAAGACCGAGAGGCGGTTACACGAATAGGAAAAAGTTATTCGGAATGATGACTTTAATAACGTATTTCGAAGTCGTTGAAATTGGCGAGGTGGCTACGCTTCTAAATAATTCTAAATAATTACTCCATTTTTTTTTCTTTTCTTTTCATTCTTATCAATTCGAAAACGATGCATCGACTTTTTTTTTTATTCTTCGAGACAATTCGAAAGGTACAGTCGGTGACAGTAATCGAAGTAAATCGAAACGATCGATCTAACAATTATTACGCGCTAGGTGCGCGATGAAATCATCGTTTTTTTTCAAATCTGCCAGAATAATGGCGTCGCATCGTGGCATTGAATTCGAGTTTGTGGGATTCGTAGGTCTTCAATTTTCGAGATAATGAACGCGAATTCTATAAATGTGAGACACCGTTTGACATTGTATAAGACTCGGTTTGATTAATCGGCAATTGGAAAGAGCAATAACTCGGAGCTCTTATCGAGCGTACGTGCAGATAAGACGGTGGTCTCGACTGATTACAGATGGTTCAGATACGGTGGACGTTGTGGCAACGACACCTTCGGTTTCGTGTCACGGAAGACCACGTTAATTGACGCAACCCGAATAAACGACTGCGTCATGGAAACTAACGCAAATACGTTCGCTCGAGAATGTCGTGGGTGGGTGTGTATTACGTATTCTAGAATTTCGGCGATACCATACATATACATTGCGGATGGCAGGGTTTATTAAGTATTCGAGGTAGTGGTAATTTCCCCAAGGCGATGTATGTACGTTTTTGGAACCGGTGATCATTTCAGGTCTTATCGACGAGTTACAAAATACTTTCGTGCGTAATAGATACCGTGATTAATCGAATTAACGAGGAGGGATGGTTAAAATCATATTTATCTGCCAAAGTAAAACGTGATTATATTTTATTGTACGTTTTTGTTATAATTTTGGCTTCGTCAAAAGATTTCACAATTTTCTGCGACATACGTGCATATGAAGGTCATTTTTTTTTTTTTTTTATTTGTTTAACAGTGATAAAAATCTTTGCAAGGTTAAAACCCCAAAACGAATCGACGATGACTCGACGGTCTATGTTTATTTAATGGCACATGTGCCAACGATGTATTTGAACCAAGAGTTACTCCTTAATTGAACGCTGTCAATTAATTCACCGCGATTGTGTTTGATTTCAATTGATTATCATTTACCCACGAATAAACAATTCACAAGGATGTCTTAATCTTTGATTTCTTTCGTTTAATCTCATTAATTGACCTTCTCAGACTTTGAATCAATTTCCTTATCATTTCCAAAAAAACCTTTCTCTGTTTTCTATTTGTTCCCTACTTGGTCAACACTCGCGATAAACAGAAGCAAATTTTATTTCTTCGAGTACCTGATAAGGCTAACTTTTTCCTAGTTAACCTACATTGACTAAGCATCTTTCGCTCGATTTTGTAGCCATTAAAACAGCGGTTCCGATCGATCCATTCGTCCATCGTGTTTCTAAAAATTTTCCTCGCATTAGGTTCGCACAGTTTCGCCGGTGACTAACCTCCTATGGAGGAGCTAGCATTCTCGAAGCTTCAAAATGGCGTAGAGAGATCCTCTGCTTCTCGTTTTCCGCGGTTCGCACGAAACGGTCGCTGGATGCACGGACGCGTCTCTCTGCTTTCGGTCACGTAGGCATGCGTTGCCTCTCTGGCGCGCGGGAATTCGCAAACAGAGGCCAGCAATATCGATTGGATCGTTAAGATGTCTGCAGGTGTTCTATATTTATCTCCGGAATGTAACCATTACATACGTATCATTTTTCATCAATTTTCTAATCCACCTTCCGTTCGAAGATCCAGTTCGAAGATCACGCGGGTCGAACAAAAAAAAAAAGGAAAAAAAATGAAAATACAGAAAAAAGAAAGAAAAACAAAGAAGCAGAATTTTCGAGAAATCAAGGTCCGTTTATAACGCGAGTTTTTCGGTACGCAATGATTAAAGCTGCAAAACACCTGCATTCTCGAACAATAGCGGCGTGCATATGGAGGTCGATGCAACGGAGAAGGGAATTGCATCGATCGGCCATAAATTATGGCCGCGGGAGGCAACCGCGTCAACCCTCCCGACAATGACCGCCGTTGCATTGAATGCAATTAGCGTGTCCCTCTTTCTCATTCTCGTTCTTTCTGTTATGCGTAAAACGTAGGTTCGATCTCGTGCTTCTGTTTCACCACCATCTTGACACAGATACTTTTCCCGTTCGCGGTGCCGCTTATCGTGGATCGAAACGAAGGTCCTTCGACATACTTCGTCTCGATCGTGTCACGACGGATAGCGTATCGATCTCCTTTCGTTCGCGACGTTTCTTCTCCTCGCACCGACACAGAATGCGCACCGTAAATTGGGTCCGGCCGACTTTAGCGAAATACCATCGCGCGCCGTTGTCCGCAACTTTTCATCGTGTCCTTCGAGAATCCGCGTGCACGTACGCGTGCGAGGCGAATACCCGCGAGCAGTGATTGACTGGTGTTTACGTTTCCCAGGTTCGGTTGACCAACGTGTGCAAGCTTTGTCTTGCTTGCGTTGATCCTGTCTGAGCCAGAGATGACAGAAAACAACTGTTAAATCATGTTCGCTCGAGGTATTACACGTTGACAAATAATACATGTTGACAATATACATTTTATTACCGTACATTGTTGATTTAACAGCAATCGAAACGATGGAATAGAATCGGAAAGATTATGATTGAAGAGGAATAAGAAACGCATTAAGATGCTGCGGTTTCATTTTGGTCATTTTTTCGTGCACACGCATGCACACGTTGGTGTAATAATTATCGAAAGAAAGCGGCAAGCATCGAACGAGTGTGTTTTTCCTTTCGCGAAATCACGGGTTAATGATGTGCCGTTTCGTCATCGGCGCGAATTTATTATTTTACGACGCGACTGTTTGGTGCATTAAAAATTTTCCATTCGTGGATCCGTTTTTGCGTCCCGTGACTTTTTTATTCCGTTAACGTTCGTCCTTTATTTGCGCAACGAATGTTATTATGTCTTACACCAAACGCAACTTCCAAGTTGTCAGTGATCGATGTCTGATCGTAGTGTCCGTTTCTACTGCGACATTTGGCCTCTGAACGTCCGCACGCTGTAACTTTAACCTTAACTATCGTGTTCGTCGAAACTTGCGTTAATCGTGTACCTTTTTAACGAAGATATATAAAATTCATTCATATGTTCTGAAATATGTATAAAAATAGCCAGTCAAGGAATCTCATTTCAGTAGTTTGGAGGAGTAAAAAGTTACGCTAATTTAAAGGCACAGTTGGTCGTACAGGCTATAATTTAATAAGAAAGTTGAGTCGATTTCTAAGTAAATTAAAAGTGACTTGTATCATGGTTAAGAAAAAAAATTTTCTTATGAAATTAATTTGTTTTTTTCGTTAAAAGATGAGAAAAAAATTGCTATTTTATTAGTACAATTATTAGTAATTAATTTGATCTTTGTAAAAGCTTGTGTTACTTATTTTTTTCGGTATATTACGAGGTCGCTTTTTTCGTTTTTTTTTTTTTTTACCAGAATTTAGAAATATTTACCAGAATTATAGCGTACCAATCAACGGATACGTGCTTTATTAAGTACTTATCGTGTCCTCGTACGTCTCTTGCATACGACCGGTCATTTAATCAGAGATTAAAACAGCCAAACACTAATTACGAATGTTGATTCGCAATGCATCAAAATACAACAACAAATCAAGTGGCCACAGCTTCGTGATTAACAGTGTATTTCTCGCGCGTATCGTAATATGTTATAATAATCGTTCGCCTTTCTCGCCTCTCTCGTTAAACGTTTATTAATCAAAAGGCTCGAGAGTTTGTCTTGCGTTAATCTGCTGCTTAACGACTTCCCCTTTCGCCTGAAATGATGAAATACAGCCAGTTCTATACACACGGTCAATCTTCCTGAACAAATCGAGCCATATTTTGAGATATATCGATGGATAATTGAATTCCTTGTCGGTGTAGCTATGACCTATTAACCAGACTGTTTCTTAATCAAAAACCACCGGACCAATTAATTTTGTTAATATAAATACGACACGATGCATTTTCATTAAAATTTTCACCCGATATAAATTTTAAACAAAAAACACAAAAAATTCAAAATTTTAAGCAGAAAAAGAAAAATCAGTCATGATTTTATAACTGTATATTGTATTTAATGTTTCAATAAAATATAATTTATTATTCCGTGGTATATCGCACACGAAGAATTTTAACACTACAATCTTGGAACTAAAGTACGCTCTTTCTATTGAAGAATACAAAAATGAAAGGTACGTAAAAAAATATATAACGCGAAAGAGGCAAACCTTCGCCTATATCTTTAACAAAAAATCGTGAAAAATTTTTCAAAATATACCACAGCGAGTTAACAAAATTTTTATAAGAGTATACGTATGTTTACATTACCAGATTTGACGAAACCCAATTTTAATACCTGCCACGCAATCGTTTGTTTCCTTACGCTCGTTTGGACGTGATCGCGCGTTTCGTGAGGCGAAGATAATGCGTTCGAACGGCGGAGAAGAACCGGCGGAAAATTTCGACGATAAAACGATAAGTGTCGCGATAAGGTCTAACGAGCGGTGCGCGACGCTTACGGTACAATTCCTTCTCCCCTTTATGAAAATTCCGTTCCGCTAACGACTCGTCGTTAATTCCTTTTTATTGGCAATTTGCCGGCCGTGTCGGGATAATTCCGACGACGTGTCCGAGGGACGTTCAGTGTCGTTCGAGAAAAAGTGAGAGTTACCTTGACTGTTTCACGCTGATCGACCGTGTGCGTTCGTACATGTGTGCTCGGATACGAGCAATAGAACGGAGAGGGGCTTCTGTGACTGATGAATGTGCGTGCACGTGTTGGTGGGCGTGGAAAATAGTACAACGATTTGATTAGCGGCCGTAGAGATGATTCATTGCGAAAAACTTCAAATTGTTGTAACATAGGAGAGCGTGGAGAGATAAACAGCAGGTTCACTGCTTCTCGATGTTAGCTTCCAGTGTTCGATGATGTTCGATGCCCGTTCTTCGCGTTTGATCATAAATGTTATTCTCTTTAACGATTTTGTAACATCGGTCAGGTTTAGTAACAGTTTAAGCGAGCCTCATTTTTCGCATCATCGCTGTACACTTTTTTGTCCTGTACCATGGATTATTTTTTTTTTTTTAAACTCTTGAAAGTTATCGTGGAAAGAAATTACGTTGATGTTGTCAGGAGTGAAATTTCATATTTCGAAAGTAAACGAAAAATAGATGCAGTTAAAAGTTTTTATTATAATTCAACGTTAGGCGAAAATTATGAAATTATTGTTTGCAGTGTTTATCGCTAATAAATTTGTCACGCGTTGTACGGTTCAGAATATTAGAATAAAATTCTCTCTAATTCCCTTTAATTTAATTCTAGCTCACAGCCGTTTCCAATTCGGTTCCGCAAATTGGATGGTTTAAAGTTTCACGAAGAATCGTTTGTACGATTTTATGCGAGCCCTGTGGACGAAATTTTTCCTCCCGACATTCGATGTTTTCGGTTTTGAACCATGGTCGGATCGAGTCAAGGTTCGACTCGAGAAATCGGGGTCGACGCGAACAGATTTAACCGCGTCACTGAAACTATTTGTAGGATTATGAAATGTATTCCGTGGCCGTTGCTCGCGGGATAACGAGCTGCTCTGTACCCGTGGCAGCTCAGATGAAGTCATTTCTCACAGTCCGCTTGCAGCTTATTAATCTTCGATTCCACTACTTGAAGCTATTTAAGAGCTCCTCGGTCTTCTCGCGATTTATCAAAGAACGCTATGATATCTACTGTTGGAACGATAAGGCTGCGCTAGATTGGTCGTTCCTTCGATTTTCTGGAATTGAAAACTGGTTAGCAAAAACGTGGTAGGTGTAAAAGATGTCGATGCACGTGACAATAGGTAGGCGTACACGGTATGGGATCGCAAGGAATTTTATGGTTTGCCTTATTTCGATCGATGATGGCATCGTTAACGCGAAGACTTTATTGATTCCCGGATGTAGAGGCGAAAGATAAAAGTCTGTCGCCGTTTATTGCGAAAGACGACGAATATTGGAAAAGATTTTCGATATTGAAAAAAAAAAAAAAAAGATTGCAATGTAATAGAAGCTTTAATAACCAAACGGATTATTAAAACTATAAATTGCTATTAAATTTATACTTCTAGCACTGAAATAGCAAGAGCGATAAATTTCTATTACACTGTTGTTAAATATTCAGAAAACAATGTTCTATATTTATCGTAAACTCCGATCTTCTTTTCACCTATTAATGTACGTCAAACGATTTTAGTCTTAAACATCGTTTCCGAGGATTATACGTGTATTAGAAGCCACCTGCAACTACTTGAAAATACCTTTCCTTTATAGATAATCGTAAGATATATATCTACGTAAAAGTTCCTCAAAGTTTACAGAAGAATTTCATTTTATTGGATGAAAAAGACGTTACCGAGTAACCAATACACAATCCTTCCAGGCTTAACTTACGAAGAAAAATTGAATTTCACCTCCAGCTCGGAGAAGTACGCGGTGTTACTTAACTTCTAGCTTTCACGTGCAAAAAGGACCCAGTGGTACGTTAATGAGTTTTGTCGAGTTGTCCACGGAAGAAAGACGAAGACGCAACGCCTCATCCTCGGTCACGAGAGCGTTAAGTAGAAAATTACGTCACTGTGCAGACATTTTCGTGGCGACTTTCGAGCGTTCTTTTTTTTTTTCGATTCGCGGAGACGCGTTTTATCTACCGTGGATAGGAATTGAAAGAGAACCGTGCAGGAGACGGGGAGCAAGCAGCAGCGCGATTGCTGGCACGAATCGTAAAGAGTCACGTTGCTTGACACGCGCTTCGAGCTCGGCTCGATGTAGGTTAGTATTTTTACGCGGGCGACCCAGTATATACAAATATGGCGCACCGTGGCGTGCAAAACAATGCCGGTGTGTAACTGGTCATACGCTACATCCTAGACGCCATTTTTATACAGGTTGTTTCGAGTTCAGTAGAAACTGATGAATTTTTTTCCGGAAAGGTCGTTTCGAGAAAGAAATGAAAAGAAATGGATATAGCTACTTCTTCTTCTTCTTCTTCTTTTTTTTTTTTTTAGTTCTTTAAAAATTGATTGCAGTCTCGTAAAGTGGTTCTTAAGATACCGAAAGTATTTAGTACAACAGCTTATTTTGTGATAGGAATTTTTCTTATCTCTTCGTTTTCGTCGTTTTTATTTTTGTTACATGGAAGGTGTAGTTGTCTTGAAACAGCCTGTACTCTCTACGTCCTTGACACAGCCTTGCAGGATATTTCTTTATGCAATCATGTAGAATGTTCGATTTAAATTTGCACACACTATATTTCTAAAAATATTGAAAATATTATGAAATCGATGCAGAAGATACTTCATTTACGAGAGGAATGTTGATATACGATTTTAATTTTATTCAAAATTACTGCTTTCATTTCCAAATTAAATAACCTCTTCGTATTTTCAATGGTTTGTGAAATAATTACGTAAACTCAGCTTTCTATAAAATTCATGCCGTCCGTATGCAGGTTTTTCGACCTGTGTTAAATTTTTGATTTACAACTGTCACGAGACCATAAGGAAGCTCATATTAGATTCAAACTCGTAGGTTTCGGTTTAAATGAGTTCCGGTAAAAATTGCGCTGGAAGTTTTAATATTGTACACCGCGCTGAAATTCTATTTTCACACGAGGATCCCCTTCCAACCGTTTCAGAATTTTAATTATAACCAGGGTGTGTAATTCCACGTCGTATCCTTGACCTTTCGTCAACCCGGCCACGCGTCATTCGTCGAGCAGCTATGCAATTTCGCGAGGACTTTGGGCGCAGGATTTTACGCAATTCACTTAAATTACATGTTTGGCACGTTCGGAGAGGTGGTACACGAGGTTAATCGACGATATTGCCACGATACCATGAACAATGGCCGAGCACTTCGCTTTCGAGAATTTCTCGGAATCGAACGATTCTTCGATATCCGGCGTTGGAAGAAAAGAGTGCACGCTCTTTCGTAATGTTTACAAGACTTTTTACGTTCGTATCGAGGAATCCGATTAACGAGTTCTGTTCGCCGTTGCTCTCGTCCGTGGTTCGTTTCCATCGACACGCCGAAGCCTGTTCATTTATGGGGATAGATGCTCCAAGTACCAGGCCTAACTTCGAGTCGTTGAATCGCGAATCGATTTCGCGGTCGAACGGAAACAAACGAATGCTCGGCCAGACTCAATGCCTGTCTCGTGCTTGTTAATTGATAATTAAGCGTACCAAGGCCAGGGAACGCGCGTTTAAAATATGGTAATAGCTCATAAGAAATTCACAGACCGAGAAATCTCGCGACTCGATCATTTTTCTCGTGACAGCTCGTTTAGCTGTTGAGGTCTGTCACGTGTTCCTTTACACGTTTCAACGGATGATCCGTCGCGAGAAGATGCGATCAGACTTTCATCCTGTTGCGTCTGTGGGCGTTGACAGCTATGTAGCAAAAATTCCTCTATTATTAGTACCGCTGACAGATTTACATAGTATATTGCAGTCAGTTTTCGTTGGTAGATCTTCTTTTGCGTTTGATATAATAAGGATTCGTTTTCGTAGATTCAGTAGAAAAAAAATATATATATTTTTTTAAGGTGTTTTTAAGTTATTTTCGCTGAGAATATTGATTACAATATTTTAATCGCTTAAAATAATTTTAAAATTTGACTCGATAGACCGATGACGATTAAAGTATACCGATTTGTATCAAAGAAATTTACATAATAGGTATATAAAAAAGTACATAAGGCAGTGATATAAATCTGAAGAAAATCTTAAGAAATATGCATTTTAAATTCATAGAATTTCTATGAAAAATGATCTGGAAAAACGAATTGTATCATGTTCCGAAACATTTATAAAATATTACCTATAATAAAAATTAAAAAAATTAGTTCGATGATTTGTGAACGAGAGTGTACCTGTGTCACGTAGACAAGACTCGCGAGTCGCAAGTTAGAAACCGAATCAAATCGGAGCGGTTGCATCAGCGGGCGGAGCGTCACGTAGATTTTTCTTTCCGACCCACCCGTTACGTACACGTGCGCCTGCATGCGACGCCGCGTACATTTATGCATCGTGACTTTCTACTTACGAGCGAACGCTCGTCCAAGTACCGGGCACGTAATGCGCGCGATCGATCGGATTATGTGCTCCACACGTGGCCGATAAGGAGGCCTGCGTTTAAAAGCCCTATCGTCGTGTCCGTCCTCGCGGTTATGATTGCACTTCGTGTGGAGTGGCCGTATTTGATTCTCCACCCGTCTGACCCTACGATACACACGGCCGCATATTGTCACGATGTGCGTGCGTGCACGAAATGTTCATTGCTATTCACGTGTCGTCCGGTTGACACTGTCGGCCATCCCCGCCGGTTATCGACACACGTACGCTAACGCGAACGATACGAAACATTCTAGTCCCGTGAAACCTCTCGTTCGTTCTTTCTAATCGATTATTTCCCGCTTTCGACGATCCATTATTTGTTAGGGGAAGCGATGCCGGGTAAATGGCTAGCGTGTCACTGGACGAGTGATCCGAGTGATTCGTTGGTTGAGTGTTGGCAGTGGTTGAGATATTTTAACCCCCCGCCTTACTATTTCTTTTTTTTTCTTTTTTTTCTTTTTTTTTCTTTTTCTTCTCTTTTTTTTTCTTTTTTTTCTCTTTTTTTTCTATACAGAAGGTAGTAGTTACAGGTTCAAACGATAGTTATTCATTGGTTCAGCACTGTGACAAATTCACGGTATTGAAATATTATGCGTAATTTGTATTTGGGAAGTTAAAGGATAGCCAAAGTTAAAATTAGAGTTTATTATAAGTACAGCGCGATTTGATTGTATTTTGACCATAATTCTGCCCCACGAATGTGATTTGTGATTCTGAGGCAAAACCTAGAGACCATTTTGGCAGAATTTTAAATTCCATGTAAGATATATATCGGGATATGTAATCGGAAAGAAATAACCGTTGGGTTGAATTCTACATATTTTGATTTCTCCTCGCGTTTACACCTGGTTTAAGCGATATAACGAGGAATATCTTTTTTCAAGGCGAGCTATGTAGTGTTGCAGAACGATAGCTCCGAGGAACGGGAAAGATAATTATCGATGATTAATTAAGACAATAGCCTGACGTAGAGGTAAATTCCTGAAATATTCACGAGCTCGATGCGTGAACGCTCTGCTGTGAAATTTGCGCGATTAAAAATAGAAACTTATTACTATTCCGCAAATTTGTATTTAATAATCTTTGCCGCTGTTACATTTTTTTATTACCGATACGGATAGTNTTACAGGTTCAAACGATAGTTATTCATTGGTTCAACACTGTGACAAATTCACGGTATTGAAATATTATGCGTAATTTGTATTTGGGAAGTTAAAGGATAGCCAAAGTTAAAATTAGAGTTTATTATAAGTACAGCGCGATTTGATTGTATTTTGACCATAATTCTGCCCCACGAATGTGATTTGTGATTCTGAGGCAAAACCTAGAGACCATTTTGGCAGAATTTTAAATTCCATGTAAGATATATATCGGGATATGTAATCGGAAAGAAATAACCGTTGGGTTGAATTCTACATATTTTGATTTCTCCTCGCGTTTACACCTGGTTTAAGCGATATAACGAGGAATATCTTTTTTCAAGGCGAGCTATGTAGTGTTGCAGAACGATAGCTCCGAGGAACGGGAAAGATAATTATCGATGATTAATTAAGACAATAGCCTGACGTAGAGGTAAATTCCTGAAATATTCACGAGCTCGATGCGTGAACGCTCTGCTGTNCTTTTTTTTTCTTTTTCTTCTCTTTTTTTTTCTTTTTTTTCTCTTTTTTTTCTATACAGAAGGTAGTAGTTACAGGTTCAAACGATAGTTATTCATTGGTTCAGCACTGTGACAAATTCACGGTATTGAAATATTATGCGTAATTTGTATTTGGGAAGTTAAAGGATAGCCAAAGTTAAAATTAGAGTTTATTATAAGTACAGCGCGATTTGATTGTATTTTGACCATAATTCTGCCCCACGAATGTGATTTGTGATTCTGAGGCAAAACCTAGAGACCATTTTGGCAGAATTTTAAATTCCATGTAAGATATATATCGGGATATGTAATCGGAAAGAAATAACCGTTGGGTTGAATTCTACATATTTTGATTTCTCCTCGCGTTTACACCTGGTTTAAGCGATATAACGAGGAATATCTTTTTTCAAGGCGAGCTATGTAGTGTTGCAGAACGATAGCTCCGAGGAACGGGAAAGATAATTATCGATGATTAATTAAGACAATAGCCTGACGTAGAGGTAAATTCCTGAAATATTCACGAGCTCGATGCGTGAACGCTCTGCTGTGAAATTTGCGCGATTAAAAATAGAAACTTATTACTATTCCGCAAATTTGTATTTAATAATCTTTGCCGCTGTTACATTTTTTTATTACCGATACGGATAGTTATTTTAATACATCAATGTTGGAGGAAAAACGTGTAAAAATTCAACTTTCTAATTTTATTATCGATTCAATTAAAATTTTTAAGTAGCTGTGCTTCAGCTGATATTTTACGTTCACAAGCTCTTAATTGATCTGTCTTGAATACAATAACATTTCTTAATCGTTACGTGATCCTTTTGCTATCGGCGTCGAGCAGCAAAGGAGTCGCTAACGAGAATGATAAACTGCCCGAAGAGATTTTCATTGTGGCGTCGATCGGCCGATAAAAAGGCTGCAGATTTATTTGTTGTTTCTACGTGGGTATGGACGCATTACGTGCCCACTTTACGCACGTGCGTGAGTTGGTATGTACCGTGATATAACGTGAAAGTGAATGGGTGTGATGAATACGCTTCGATTAGCAGAAAGGTCGCGGAAGGACGTTGAATAATTCTGAATGATGTTACTTTTAACGATTACGAATTTGCAAAATTGTGCTCGAAAAAGAAACAGTTAATAATTTCTCGTGGCATTGGTCCAACGGGATCAAATAAATCTCCGAAACATGTGAATAACACGATTCTTAGTTCTCGGGTTACATTACGGTTTCTCATTGGACAACTTTGGTTCATTGTGTTGTGAAATTACATGGTTCTCTGATTTATGCAATTTCATGTAACTTGCGTGCGATAATAAGTTCGTCGTGATTACAGAAGTCAGGGTACACAGTTTTGGTGTTTGAAATGAATTTTATGTTATCGTCGAAGAGAATGACTCGAGATAAGCTGTGGGTTGTTAATCTTTTTCGGTGCGTAGTCAACAGGACAAGCACCAAATTGCTTAGCCCGAAGAGATATGGGCGAAATGATAATAAATTGTGTTGTTACGTTCACCATTTCCTTTGTTCGTTACTTCGGTTGTTAAGTTTGTTGAAAATGTGGCATAGTGTTTATTTAGCTCTCGAGGCAAGGTTTGCCAAATTTATAGATTTATTTACACACCGAGTGCAACCGGTGTTTTGTAACTTGAAATGCTAGAGTTCAGAGAAAGATTTAGATGGTTGATGTCACCGAACATCTTACCAGTATTGATATTCCTGGCTACTTTCTTTGCATAAAATAGTAGTTTCGAGCACAGGAATAAGTTTGAGTCGCGTATAGAAATATACAATAAAAGTATCGACGCTTATTAATATCAAGTATCAACGATTATTAATATCGAGATAAAAGAAGAATCTTTTCTACAATTTCACGATCGAAAAGAAAAAAAATCATCTTTCCCACTAAATTAAAAAAAAAAAAGTTTCTCTATTTTAAAACCAATATCTATACGAAATAAACCGACAAGTCGCATAACGACAAAGTATAGTCGCAGCCAAGAAATTCCTACCATCGTCCAACCACTTTTACCTCGCTTTTAAAATCAAGCTTACGTTGGTAATCGAAAGAACAAGCGAATGTGTGTTCCAAGACCAGTTATCCGGATGCGAGCTGTTGTTGGAATGAAAAATTACCAGTAGCGGAAACAGTTGGTCGGATCTAATCGTTTTGTTCTCCGATGTTTTCGGATAAATGGAATTCTGGTGTACAATTTTAGAAAATGAATAATTCGACACATTTAAAACGCCCAGAACCTCGAAGAATCGTCGGCATACAAAGTCAGTAAACAGGTCGTCTTCTGACTGGGTGGCTGACGCACGTGCACAAGGCAGCCAACGCTGTAGGTGCAACCATATGTGAAAGTGACAGCAAGCACGGACAGCCAAGCAAGGTGGTGGGCAGTAAGGTCGATGAAGGACGTCGTGAATCGCGGGCACAGGTTGGCTATCATTCGTGCCCGGATTCCGAGCCAATTAAAATCCAGATTGTAATTAAGGCCGTGCGTGATTTCGACAGTTGTTTGCGAACGTCCGTATTAACGAGAGCCCGAAACGCAGCCCCGTTATTACGAGGACACATGGTCGAAATGAAAACGGAAGAGCTGACTCGGGTACTTTGTCGCCGACCACGTTTAATAAATATCAGCTGATTTAATAAACAACCGATGTTTATTCTCGGCCTGTACATCCTTGATCGTTCCACTGAAATATCTCGCAATGAGTTCCTCGGCGTGTCGTTCGGTCTGCTCGCCGCTTTCCACAATATTCTACCGCGGAAACGATAATACGGATTGCGAAACTGTAGCTTCGTTGTATTTCACAATCGTGCATGATTTTTGTCGAAGATACGATACCAATATTGTATTGATACATTAACGGAGGGACCTTGTTTTGGCAAAAAGTTGTAAGTAGGTAAAGTTACGTTTGAATCTTACATACTTTTGGAATGTAGATCTTGATTCTTATTTTGAACCGAAGAGATCATTTTTAAATTCTCGTACGTTACGGTTTGCCGTTTTTATTTTTTACGATACGAAGCAGGAAACACGAGAAGCTCCGTCAGCCGTCCGGAATGTGTTAAATTACTAAGAGTTACTTAAATTAGCTCGGACTTTAAAACTTGGGTAAAAGAATGCTGTGTAAATAATCACCTTTTTATCCATCGAAAAATTTTTAATAAAGTATGCGAGCGTATTGGCCAAAATCAAAGGAACATGCGTCTTACTACTCGGAACGTTCGTTTCGACGATATCCTTCAAGGATTTCTCCATACATGCAAAACGCTCACCTCCACTCCATTTTCGCGAGACAAACAAGGAAGCATTCCTTGGAACGTTGTACAAGGTTCCATTTTAGCGACCTCCATTTTTGGATTTCCTTTTCTGTATGGCCCGATTATCAAGAAAACAGGACGACTGAAAGCGGTTCGCTTGCACGAGTGTGTTACGTCACGAGCACACTTTGCTGCACGCCGAGCGAAGTTCGCGGATATTCTTGTGCCGATGGGCGGATCCGTGTAATTGCAGCCGCTATTAATGGAGTAACTCGAAGTCTCGTTACGAAATCACGATCCCGTCCATCCTGCTCTCTTAGACATACGAGATGGACGCCGTTTTTATTCGCCAGACGTCGAAGGAAAAAGTGTCTGGCACGTGTGACACGCTGAGAATGCGACTTGGGATAGCGGAATTCACGGATACGAGCATTTTGCAACTGTCCCGACTTTTAATCTAAGCTAATTGTTGCTCAACCACGCGACACGTAAAGTGTGCCAGTTTGGAGCGAGCAGGCGTGAAATTCGTGATGGATTAATAAATTGAAGCAGTTCAGAGCACGGAGAGTTCTTGGTTATAAGTATGCGTGTGCTAATCGAGTTTGAGAAGATGTAGATTATGGGGAGTAACGAGTTTTTCTTTGGACAGCTGCTTTTGGCACTGATTCAGTTTGGAAATGTTACCCGCAAGGAAGAGGATATCGATGTCGTTAATTATGTCTTTGTGATTCAGATGACATTTGACAGAAATGAAAAATGAACCGCGAGGAATAATCGGGATATTTTAGTTTGCGTGATTCATTTTCCGATGGGTTCAAATATTCAAGTTTTTGAATTTTCAATGTTCAAATTTTTAAATTTTCAAATCTTTAAATTTTTAAATTTTCAAATCTTTAAATTTTTAAATCTTCAAATTTTTAAATTTTTAAATTTTCAAATTTTCAAATCTTTAAATTTTCAAATTTTCAAATCTTTAAATTTTAAATTTTTAAATTTTTAAATTTTCAAATCTTTAAATCTTCAAATTTTTAAACTTGCGATTTAGTATTCAATTATCTTGTATTAGAATCGCTTGTAAGGAACCGAATCGAATTATTCGCCTAATTAGGTTTCATTTCCGAAGAGTTCGCCTTAATTTTGCAATCTGAGATTTCGCGATTAAGAAACATGATAAATGTTAATCAAACAGTTTTCACTGTATGCAACAATTTTTATCAAGATTTTAAAGCCCACGCAGTGTTACAGAAACGTTAAACATGAAACGTGCGTAGCATCGGTATTGTTAATGGTACGTCGTTACGCGACCACTCTTGCATCCGCGTTTATTTACGAGCGTGCACAGGTTACGAAGAGATGCGTGCGTGCAGCTGTGGATGCACAGGTGTCTATCGTTGGCCGAGTGCAAGCGGTGCATGAAATAAAGAAGAAGGAGGGAACGCGAGTCACATGCCGGAAAATGTCAACCACGTGCAGATACACGAGGTTCTCGCCTATAACCTGTTCAACGTGATTATACTCGTGCAAGAAACGATGCAGAAAATTGTTTCAGATAATTTACTTGCCTGTTACATCATTTACAACGAAGCGTGCGGAGAAAAATATCGTGTAACGAACCGCGTGCCCGTCGATGAAACCAAGGACGCTGTCTTGTGGTTGTTTTTTTGGTCCAAAAATGAACGATGATATAAAAGTGTGAGAAAGTTTCATTTATTAACATACTTCTGCTACGCATAATTTGTTATTCAAATTTTAATCACTATTATTTCATTCAGATTTTCTATTTTTATAAAGGAACGCATTCGAAGGAAATAAAACGAGGAACCTTTTTAATTTTTATAGAATTATTTATTCAAGATTCAAGCTAATAAAATTTTCAGCGATTTGAATAATTTGTACTCAAACAAGGTTCTTAAAAAATGTGTTAAATATTGTAAAATTTGGTAGGGTCGTATATCTGTCGTATTGGTTGCGGAGTGTCTGACTACCGACCGTCCGTTTCCCCTTACCGCGTTAACTCTGCTTTATTCGACGCTAGAAGAAATAAATCTTTGTTCCTTTATTGTATGTTTTACTAGTTGTTATTTTAACAGTTTCTTGAAGTTTTATCGCTCAGTTTAATACGATTAAAAGCAATTAACGAACAGTTTTATTTACAATTTAAAAAGCTTATTTTTAACTCATCTACAATTTTGCTTATCATCGGGATGAGTTTCAAACAAATGTTGTAAACACATATTAGAATATGTTTTTGTCGGAGACAGTCGACACGTTTAACTCATAACAATTTAAAAATATCGCGTATCTTGTTAAACGATAATGTCGATTAGATATCTGACCTTTTAATTATTGTAATCGCAGCACGATAAAAATTTAGAACACATTCCATTGCAAAATTTTCATTAACTTCCAAGTACACCGGTATCGTTAATTTCACCGACAACAATTCAAATTTGGTAACCTCTGATCCGACGTTGTGCTCGAATTAATCCGATTCAAGTGGTTAAAATATCCTATCGGCGCGTTATCGGCGTTTTCGCGACATCTCGGTGTGATAGCCACCTAAATAGATTGTCTGTAAATTGACGGTAAATCTCAAAGCGCTGAAGTAATATCATTAGCGGTTAAAGCGTTGACAGACGTTACATCGGTAGCGGTGCGTGGCTGTACCCTAATCACTTAACAATAATATTCCTTTCATTACACAAATTAACTGCGACGCGATTGATCGTGAAATTTCTTCGATGCGATATACCATAATACAACGAATAATAAAACAATATCGTGGAAAGTCATTTATCCGAATCAATCGGAAGATAAAATAATTTGGATAACCGAATTATAAATAGACATTTAGATAACAGTTTTGGGTGACTCATCGGTCACATTCTGCCAATAATCATTTTTATAACCAAACATTCGGATAATACGATAATATATATTTCTTAAACTTCTAGTTAACACGTTCTGTGCCAAGTGAAAAGTGTCGAGTGGCAAGCGTTTTAATACTATTTTAAATCAAGAAAACAAAGCTATTTTGGAATATTTAATTAGGAAAGAAATAGTGCTTCTGCTCAAATTTCTGATATTTTTATTTTTTTCTATTTTATTTGAATAGTATCGCAAGAAATAGTTGTGTTCTTTTGATGAAAGTGTTATTTTCGTCAATTATTGTGGATCGTCGATGGTCAATGCTGTACTCGCGTGTTAATAATATAAAATTAGTAGCGTTCGTATAATTAAAGTGACGCTCATCAAAAGTCGTTCAGATAGTAAAAACTAGGTAAAAGTTCAGTAAATCATCCGTAAATCATTCACTTGAAAATGAGTCGTAACTCTTCTGAAAAGAAATTTATTCGAGCTCGAAGTTAGATCGGTCACAGAGTTTTTAAATAATTTAAAAAAGCAGAGGAATTACAGCGACGAGAGCCACAGTCACCTCGTAAAGGAATCGTTAAACCTCGTTGCAGGAAAACAATGTCTGACGTAGTCGGTGATCGTCGTGTCGCTCACAACCAGTGAATCCGTTCTCATCCTTCGCGTAGCTGGAATTTATTATTGACCAACGATTATGCAATTCCGGCATAATTACATTCGCGATGCAGTGTTGATCGTCGCGACGCGTGTCGTCCTTTGTGACATTTTTTTCTTTGACCGATTTCAGAAAACCGTGGCAGAGAAATAACGCGATTGATCGATCATCGCGGTGCAATCGAATTGTGTAATATCTCGGGATGTAATTATGTAATGTAAAATTGAATTATGTCACGTAGCCGGGATAACGATATAAATAGAAGTTTTACGTCAACACATTCCTACTTATTGTTACTGTCCATCCCGATTAGAAGATCCGGTTAATGTCCTTCGTTGTTTTTTTTTTTTTTTTTTTTTTTTTTTGAAAAATTAACGTTTTTTTTTAAAATTTTTATTTGAAAAATT
>SMSQ01026135.1:0-10425 GCA_019453375.1 Ctenoplectra terminalis | reverse complement strand
ATTAACACGTTGACTGCCGTGGGGGTCACCGGTGACCGGCACTCGACCTTGCCACAGCGCCGTGGGGGCCACCGGTGACCGGCGGCGTGGTCAATACTAAAAGTACATAATTATAGTAAATATGGATACCGATCAATTTTTCAATAATATCATTGTTACTATAATGGTTTGAAGAAATTAATTCAATATAGAACATACAAAATAATTTTATCAGCACATGAAAAATCTACATATTCTCAGTTCATTTTGCGATCAGTCAGATTGAAGCAGTCGGACGTGGCGCCTCGGACAAACCATGGAAAATCCGTCCGGCAGTCAACGTGTTAAAATAACTTGAAACGAAAAATTTGTTATCGTTGATAACGTGGTAGAAAAAATTGATCAAAATAACGAATAAAAAAGAAAAAAAAGTATATCAATAAGCCATATGTATGAAGCCAAATGCACGTAAATCGGCAATGCAGTTGAACTATTTTTATTTCTATACTTTGTAGATAAACTTTGTATTCAATTATTAAATCCAATTTATTTATAAGTGATCCAAGCGGTGATAGCATTTGGCTTGAAATTTTATTGAAACGCTCTTGCTGAAATATTGTAATGCATGTAATGAAAATCGCATAAATCTATGACGAGACGCTATATGCTGGTTGTGTATATTATCATTTTTCGTTGAAGCACCTAACATTGTTTGATTCTGATATTAGTTATTATTTTCTGTTTGACATAATGAAGACAGAATATCCTCATACTGACGCATATTTGTTTCAAATGTTTCCAACTGTTTAGTCAGGTCTCCTACTTGTTCTGCGAGTGTTCTTTCCTCCATAAAAGCTTGAAGCTGTGGTGCACTTTGACATTCGCGATAAAATGCCCCCAAATCGCTATTAGTGTTTGTTACAGCAAAAGGAGTTTTCTAGAATTGTAATATAGAAAGAGTTTAGACAAATCAAACATTTCTAATGTACTATAAAGATAGGAACGTTAATTACCAAATCTACCATAATAAAATCGTCGTTGGCACTGGTCATTGAGCAACTACTTCTTCTCGATCCATTTTGAGAGTTGCATTTTGACGTTGTGTTATCATTTGTAAGTCTTTCATTGTTTCCATTGCTGCTATCTGTAGTAGTAATTGTTGTTGCAGTCTTTGTATTTGTAGTCTCAGCCACTGAGACTGGAGGTGGTGAAATTTGTCTAGGAGTTAGCAAAGAACTGAAAGGTACATCCGGTATAACAAAGTCCTCTTCGTTAACAGTAACAGGCTTATTAACTACAAATGCTCCAACTTTGATAGTATCACTAAGCGATTTCGACGTTTCTTCGCTAAAACATACATGAAAGTCGCGCACATATTTGATACAAGTTAGAAAATAATTATAAAAATCACGCGATTTAAGAAGCTTACCTTTGCTGATATCTTGCATGACGAGGGCTTAAGTCAGAATGAAAATGATCACTTTTTAACATTATTGAATCACGACCAGTATGAGTAGGTGATATAGTCATTTTTGTCCTATACGATACCGACAAATGAATTGTCCCCACTGGTGTACACAACTGACCCACCCTAACATGTTTATAGTTATCACCTGTAAACAAATTGTAATATAATAACAATTTGTTAAAATTAAAAGTAAAATTATTAATGTTGAGCTTTAAAGGAAAAAAAGAAAAAGAAAATAAAAAAAAGATAAGACAGATTTTAATAGAAAATAAAACAATTCTATACCTAATGTATGTAGCTGAGGTTCTCCCATATAAATTCTATAACAAATAACATAGGAATCTGGACCTTGCCTCCTGCTCAATTTATAAGCCGGAGTAATTCTCGATACAGATAACAATGATTTGAGTAAAATACCCATTCTGTTATATACTGTATATGTGACTCTCACAGTAGGATCACTATGCTCCGGCAAAACACCAAGGCTCCATGTTTCTAAAACCATCGTATCGCCTTCAACGGTTACTAATGAAATTTCAATGCAAAGAGGTATGGTTGAATTTACTATTTCTCCACATAGTAGTGCCTTTTTGGCTTCAGCCAAAACTTCTGGTAGATCATGAACAGCAAGGTTGAACTGTACAACGAAATGATACATATGTAGAAAACTGTGAACATTTTGATTAATCCATTATAACGAATATAATCTGTACGGTTTTAGTTAAATATTAAAAATTTTTCATTCATATAAAACAAGACTCGACGCTTTACAATTTCCGAAAGGACACGAAACAAAATTCAAAGTTTTGCCCCAATATAGATTACATTAATTCGCAACGCGTTACTTCGATTGTTTAAAAATTTGTCTCCAACGCAAGAAGCAAAACAAAGTACTTTTCAAATGCATTATATAAACGAAACGTAAACTGGTTTGAAAAAGATATTTTGAAGAAGGCAACAACAAATATATACATTAACTATAATATATATATTTAATGTTACCATAAATAGAAGAGCTTACCCAATCTGTTCCAGATAAATTTGGCTTGCACTTTGTGCTGACCTTTTCACCTGACCTCGACTGCACTATAATTTGAGCAGCTTTTAATGCCAAAAATTTAGTGAACTTGTCCAAGTCCTTTTTATCTTGCATGCTCAGTTTTAACGTGGACATTTTAATGCTGTTACGTTTTATGAAATTCCTTTTTAAAAAAACACAGATGGTTCGATCAAAATCATTGAATTCCACTAAACTGAGTAGAATTTTGAATATGCCAAAGCATCTCGACGTAATGTCTCTAAAACTACATGATGAGATCGTTTTTGACACTCGCACGTGTAAACCATCGCACTCGGGTTGACAAACGATTCCTCTTCTTTCTATGATTCGCTAACGCAGGTATTCCAACCGAAAAATAATAATTTAATAACAGCATGGACATCATATCGTTGCATTGTGTTGCGTACAGCTGCGTGGCAGGTGATACGTGTTGGGTCGATTAGATTCTATTAAATAGGGCCCAATTTATCGTGTGCTAATTTTTCGTCAAACTTAGAAACCAATTGAAATGTTTTATTCGAACAGACTGATTCAACGTGAATATCGCATTTCTCGAATAATACCTCCGACTATTCAATATAGTTCTTATTTCACTATTTTTATGACACGCTGTGGATCGATCGTGTTTCGTATTGCAATTACCTTAAGATAAGAAGCGTCCACATGAATAGTATAAAGCCACCGATTCGCTGAGTCAGAGATGTAAGCTAAATTGTTTATATATCATTTACATTTACGTACGAAACAAGGAAGATGGAAAGAACGGCCGACACTTCCTTGTTAAGAGTTCAAAGTTTGTAAATTTCGAACCCCAGAATAGGGTTGCGTTCGAAAAACAGTTGCCAGCAGTGCTGGTACTTCAAGTTGTATAAATGAACGTAACTGTATTATTAAAGCATATGATTTTACAAATTGATAATAGAAATTCGAACGGTCATTATTTATTCTATCATTTATTATCGTACTTGATCGCAGATTAATTTATTGTAAAAGTTTTCGGTGAATAATGTAAACACGCTGTTAGTTGATTGGCTGGTTCATAGTGTACGATAGCTGATCGAATCGAGATATTATGTTCAGAGTGTGGTACTACTTATTCTTCTTTTTTTTTTAATACTCTATTTGTCTCGCTAGGGAAGTTTTTCTATTCCCCTATATTTTTCGAAGATTCTTATTGCTGCAAAAAAAAGTTACATATAATTTATTTCGTTACAACTATCGTTAATTGTTTTATTCTATTTTAAATAACGTAAAATAGCTTTCGCATAAAATTGTGTTTAGGTTTAAGTATGATTTTACGTAGCAATTACAATTTAATTAAATAATCATAGATATAATTTTATTTCACAATTTTATTGCTTATAATTTGATAAAATATAAATAGTATAAAAGAATCTGATAAGTAAACTTGTCGAGAATAGAAATTTTCTTTTATCGTTGAAAGTACAATTTATAAGTAACTTCGTTTAAGACAATAAATAATACGATACGTAATATTAAAAAGTGGAATAATATGAAAATAGGAATCTGTCTTTCACATTTCGAACATTAATAGAATATAGTGATAACCTATTTTGTTCGTGATTTAAAAATAAGTTCATAATACAGTTTCAAAGTGAAGATTGAAGTTATATTATTCCCATTTCCTCTGCTTTCTGCTCATAGGATAAAAAAGAAATTATCACTGGATTCATGGCCGATTTTAAGGTGCACTCTTCTATTGATGTATGATTTGAGGTCTATTTTACAACCATAAAATCGACCTTCTATCTGCGATGTTCATATTTAGTGCTTATGTTGCAAATACATGATATCTGTCGCAGGAACATTATACGCGACAGTTAGAATGAAATTTCGTTAATGCACGTATGTTGCAATGTACACGTGCGAGTTCCATGTGTTGAGTTACCTTTGTGTACATTTCGAAGAAAATATGAACGAAAGCATGTAGAAGTGGGAAAAAGAATAAGAATATATACATTATTAATAGTGTATAGAGAGATGTGAGGAATAAAACAACCAAGGCTGACACAGTAGTTATTTTATTAAGCATTACAAATGAATTCTCAGTGATGTAATAGTACCACGTGATTCACCACGTGGATGTCGAACAGTGGCATGTTGAGCATTTCTGGTGTATATTTTGCTTTGTCCACGATATAATCGAGCATAAGTAGTTAATATAATTGTAATTTTATTCTAAAATTATACACATTTTTTAGACAATAGTAATTTAACCTCGCAAGTTTTAAAAATGTCGTCTAGACGCAACAAGTAACGAAGAATCGTGTACTATGGGTTGGAAAATAACTTTTCAAATTACAATTTCTCTCGTGTGATACAACTTTTGGTTATTGGTATATTTTTAAAACGTAGCAAATTATTATTTTTTACTATCTTTACATTTATCATTATATTTTCTATTGACGAATTGAAAACTTTTTTGCATCAGGTATGACGTTGGAAGGAAGAAATAGTGCTTGAAAGTAAATTATTACTTAAACTGAAAGGGTATTTTTTAACAGTATTTTATTTCACATTTTTTTTTCGATTTTAATGTTACGAAGAAAAAAAAACTTACAATTTATACTGCCAATAATAAGTAACAATTTTCCATAATATTTGCAATGATTACTACAAGAAAGCCGTTACTTTTATGGTGGACTGTACAGTCACACCACACAGCATGCCAACTGCAATGGAAATTTCCACTGAAGCAGTCTGTTGCCACCGTCTTGTAGACGCTTCGTAGCCGCGCCTAAAAACCAGATTGCGTCCGCCGGGAGACTAAACCGAAGGCCGTTCTTTACCTTTTTAATCGATTAGTTTCAATTGGTTGGACTTGTAGTTTTCCGGGTCACCTAATAATTTAAGTACACCCTTTCGAGACGAGTCATAATTACGAATCTTATTACTCTTTTGTCCGATAAACGACAATATTATTGGCGATTATTAGACTCGGGTATTGGCTTTTTCAATTTTTACTTGAACGATAATTTTCTCTGAATTATTTTATACAGTCCATATTGTCTACTTTGCCTATTGAACTGGTAACATAATGGAATTATTACATTATTCGTTTTATTTTTTTCTAAAGCTATTGCTTATGTTCTTTCTATAATTGTATTGAATGTTAATTGTTGAGAGTATTTTATATTTACTAAGTTCAGTACACGGTATGAATAATGGATAAATTTTTATTCTTGAAGCTATAAATATTCAATGATATATAAAATTAATTCTTGTGGACTCGATAAAATTACGATAAAAATTAACAAAAAAATAGGAACGTAGTAAAACCAAGTGTATATATTATCCCAAACGAGTAACATTCAATGAAATTGTTTAAATACGCAGTCACCGTTCATCGGTGTCCCTCTCTCAATAAAGCTTGTACTGTTGGCAAGGTTTCCTGTTGCTAAGAGTCGACTCAGGAGTGCCATTATCACCGTGCAATGCTTCCATTCGTGGAATTTTTGATGACAATAACATAACGAGGAATAAAAAAAAGTTACTCCTATTTCAGAACAATTCAAACATAACAAAATAAGATAAAATAATTTAAGCCCATTACGTGAGTATCTATCCAATAATTATTATCACTAATTCACCGTGATTGCAGCCATGAGAACATAAACACAGCTGTGGTGACAAATTGGCTTTATTATTGGAACAAGACGTGCACATTTTGATCAGAGATAAGTTCCATCGAGATGAATATGCTAAAACTGCTTTGTTCCCCTTTTAAACTCGATACGATTTTAATTTTTGATCCTTTGGCACGCTCGATAAAACGAATCAAAGATGCAATATAGTAAACGATACGCTACGGTTTAACGTAAAATTATTCCTCGTTAAACAAACGTAACGCCCTTTCGTGCGAACAAAGTGCAAAGGGAAATCGCGACACAACGAGATCGCAAAACGGCCATGAAATGACGTAAAAGGAAAGAACGCGCTTTCGACTTTTCTTTGACGCAGAAACGTTCATCTCGATAGGGAAGCACGCTAGGAATTTTAAGCTCGCAACGTCGTCGCGACGAGTCGAGAATAGAACTCTGTGCCCGACCTACGTTAGGAACATCGCATACTTTTGACAGGAAATGTACCCGGGGGTCGAGGGGCCTCGCGTGGCCTGGTCCCCTCCCAAGATAAGAAGGCCTAAGGGGCCTGGTTGGCCGTTTGCCATACCGTTTGCAAGACTTCCACCGCCTTTGTATTAGAAATGTACGCCATTCGATCAGCTCTCTGAAACGCGCACTTATATTTACTACGATTAGCCACGTGTAACAAACCGACGCTTGTCGATCCGAAGGTTTCGACCCTTTATCGCTTGATTCTTCGTGCGTAACTCGAAAACTTAAAAGCGGCAAATTAAAATCGCGGACGCGATTAAAGGTCGTATCCGAACGATATTTCCGCTCGAGATACTGGTAATTACCGGTTTTTACCGTCTTAGTTAACTGTACGCCAAAAAGAAATCTAAGTTTTGCTTAGCAGAATGGCGGTTTTGTTTCAACCGAAGGAAACATGTACGAATTAATTTTTTTTTTTGTAAGATGAATCATTTACATTAGAAATGATATTATTATGCGTCTGCTAGGTACGATATCAACGTGTTTTCGTACGATTAAGCGAGGGATTAATGGCTTGAATTATGTTAAGTGGACGTCTGCGTTTCACCGAGCGTTGAAAGGTGTTTCGAAAAAATATCGGTGATCTACAAATGTTTATTTTTGTTCCAAAATCAAATATTTCTATGGAAATATTTTTATCAGTCTGTACATTGAAGAGAAAATGTCTTTCTTTGAATCTTTTTAAAAATCTTTACCAAGTTTCTGTTAAAAATTTATTAAAAATATGATGTATGTATTCTTAGAAATTTCAGAGAGATAATGCATATTTACTTTCTAAAAAAATATCACGATCCGTTCTTCCTTTCTTAGCGCGATAAAACGAACAGGCAGCCATTTGGAACACTATTTTACGGTAAACTATTAAATTGAAGTGACATTGGGGAAAAACATCGGGGAACATTGTAATTTGTTCGTGCACGTAATAAATTATATTGTAATAGAAAAATACGGATGCAAATACTCTTTTTTTTTTTTTTGTTATACATTTTTTTTAACGCATGCAAATGTATAAACGAGAATACTAATAGGTTGTTGACGTCGTTTCAAATGGCACATTATTTAAAAATAAAAAGTTCTAATTACTTTTCTAGGATATGTATAATATAGCGTGTAACATGAATAAAAGATACAATTATCGGTATTTTACTTTAAGATCGAATAAAAGAATTTGCATGCATTCGAAAGATTAATGAAGTTATATTAGGAAGCACAGACACGTCTTGCATTGCGCGTAATGAAGAGTACTTGTAGATATAATTCATGACAAAGAAAACGCCATTTGTTTCTACAACAAGCACGTAGGTATTCACAATGAGTGATTTACGTCTGAAATGTAGCGCATGAAACATGTTATTTATTACACATGAAATACGTTTAATCTTCAGAACAATGCTTCGACCAGTGAAGTTTGTCTACGTGGACAAAAATTTACAAACATGACAAAACGATTAGTTTATACCGAACACTGCAAAGTTTTTTGATAAAATATTCCACGTTTTTTTTCTTTCGAAATTTTTAGTCTTTAGCAATTAATCTTTTAGCAATTGATAATTTTCGACAGTGTGATGATAAAGGGCTGCCAAGAAACGTTTAATTTTATTTAACTCTAAAAAGGCAGCCATTTTGGGCGTATCTATTCATCCATTCATCCACGATTTGTTCAGTTTCTTTTTTTTTTCCTAATCGCAAAAAAAGCTTTTTTGAACTCGACTACCATTTTCCTTAAACAATAAGAAAAAAAATTGACGTACAATCTTTTTCGATTCCATGAATTTA
This sequence comes from Ctenoplectra terminalis, assembly GCA_019453375.1. Lineage (NCBI taxonomy): Eukaryota > Metazoa > Arthropoda > Insecta > Hymenoptera > Apidae > Ctenoplectra > Ctenoplectra terminalis. The sequence goes on along the minus strand of SMSQ01026135.1, from coordinate 2,006 downwards.
TATTATATATAAATACACCGATTAATTTATAAAAACACCGATGATGAAGTCGCTATGGTAATAAGTTTACTTCAACTCGGTGTTCTAGGGTTAAATAAATTCTTGAAAATGATTAACTATCAAGTAAAGTTAACACGTTAAAGCTATAGTGTATAACAGAATCTTAAATTGCTTAAAAAAATATTTTACTTCATTTTCTCTTTCTCAATACGCTTTTCGTGAAATATTTTATATAATAACATTTTGTAATATCAAACAGTCGAAGAAGGATCCTATTAGCACGTAACTGCGAAAAAGAAGGAAAAAAAAAAAAAAATCGAGACCACAATCTACGCGTTAAAGTGAAAGAACCACGCAAGCAGTAGAAGTCAAGATCGAATTTCGTACAGGCGTGATATCTATAGCGTGAAGTCACGTTTATGACAGCAATATAAGCACGTGTTGCGACGTGCACGCCGATATTTTACAAAGATAACGCCGCCAAACGACGCTAAAGCGGCAGCTGTTATAATTAGTGATCGATTTTTTTCTCGCGTAGTTGGAAAATGCAGAAAATGAAAAGGAAAGAAGTAAAAAAAGGAAAAAACCGAATATAAATGTCTTTTATGTAATATTTGTGTTTCGTTTATTAAATAACGAATATTTATATCTAACCGTTGATACGATACGTTTCATGTAATAATACATTAATATTATCTATTGGAAATACGTATTGTATTTACATACGTATATATGGGTCATTGTATTTCCAGATAAATACTCGAAGAATGGTCTCACGTATTTTTAGTCCGACAATATTCAAGATTAAAGTTCAACGACTAGACAATCATTTATATCGAATTGTTAGTTTACCAAATGTTAAGTAACCGTGGTACTTTCCTCGAGATAGCGCCAAAATGTTTTAACCACGTGTTATGCAATTGCATAATTACGCAACGGTTACCCGCTATTCTGTGGCTACGTGTATCTCACGATAGAAAAAATATTTTATACGTGAAATGTAAATACGTTCTAGAAAGGTTGCATATTTTCTAAATTTTTATCGGCTGCTGCTTTAAATTTGCCGAGAAAGAAAATTTATAGAACCTGCTAACACGAATCATTTAATTCTGTTGGTTTGCGAGATTCTGAGCAGCGATTACTACTTTCTAGACAGTATCGGGGAAAACTGGTTTCACGATCGCCTAATTTTCCATTTTAAAAAAATCGTCAGACGAGTTTTATCACGCGTACGAGATATACTTAATGCAAAAGTTTAGTAGAAACTTGTTATCATAAATCTGACTGATTCAACCGATGATGAATCTATATTTTTATTGTTACTTAACAATGCTCGATTAGTTATCGATCTACCATATGTTCGGTATAATGATCAATCATTGCGCGGTCTCTGATTAATTTCCATTATCCGCTAATGAGTGCAATAAATTAAACGATAAAAATCAATAAATCAATGATAAAAAATAATGCAACATCTGTCGAGGAAAATTCGGAATAAGAAGCTATATAAATTTTTTTTACGCGGTAAGAACAGCTTTCACATTTCAGCGGTAACAGGAAAACAAATATTTGAAGAACCTAAATCCTCTGGAATAAAAATCCATTCACTCGACAAAGTAATTTGCATTGTACTTGGCTTTAACTGTTTGATCGGACAAGAGAATAATAGGATCTGTTAAAACATTATATCTTCTTATTAACTCTTTGACCGCGAAAGGCGTATGTGTTCGCTCTCGAAGATCCATCAAGATGCACGAAAGGCGTATATGTACGCTCTCTAAATTTTTTTCCAACTATAACATATACCGTGTTTCTAAACTAATCTAGCTAAACTGTTTATATTTACTTTCTAAGTTAATATTTATGTGAATAATACTTCATATATATTTCGTAAAATTAAAATACTAAGCACCGATGTGAACGAAATTTAAATTTTTGTCAACGAGCATAACGTTTCACGATAGACAGAACGATTGATGCGACGCAGTCGAAGGGTTAACCCTCTG
>SMSQ01026134.1:231362-251224 GCA_019453375.1 Ctenoplectra terminalis | reverse complement strand
CAGTCGCAATCTATTTTTTTTTCACAATTGTAATTTATTCTTTTTTTTTCATAATCGCAATCTTTTTTTTTCACAGTCGCAATTTATTCTTTTTTTCACAATCGCAGCTTATTGTTTTTCACAGTCGCAATCTATTCTTTTTTTTTAACACTCGCAGCAACCACAATTTTTCACAATCCCAAGAATTATAATTTCTTACCGCTCAAAAAACTCCAACTTTCCGCGATCGCAACAATCCCAAATTCTATATCACCATTGGCCCTCTCAAAAGAGTTGGAGCATCTGGTCGATGGTCCATTTGTGCGCTTTGCGCAACATCGAATTCAATTCCACCGTCGTCTGGTTCATTAACGTCCCTCTTTGTCGCCACGATTTCGGTTCGTTACTTTCGGCCAGGCTTCTTTTCTCCCTGCTGCACTTTGCTCCACGACAGGTCCGATAAAATCGTCCTCGTAAATCCCGTGAAAACTATCCCTGACCCCGTGGATCGACCTCTATTAAATTGTCAGACGTGGTCCCGCGAAGTTCAGTGCACTCTATCCGTGAATACTCTATGCAGAATCGAGTTACCTTGCATCGTGTCCTTTTCTATAAAAAAGAAAGTATTGATTTTCCGTCTGGAAAAAAAAAAAATAAAATCTTCCGTTTGACACAAACACATAGGTATTTTGAATAAATGGAAGAATCCAAAGCAGATAGGAGAGGAATTTAATTTACCATTTTGCAGCTTTTGTGACCGAAATTTCTCTTCGAATTAACAGTGGATTTCGTGTCGGGTTTGATTCGATCGAGAGATTCAGTCGGAGTTACTGTATCGAAAATTCTTGTTAGACCAAGACGGGTGAGCATTTTTAGCGAATTAAATTAGCCAGGTTCTACTTTCTCGACGTCGATAGTTACCTTTTTCTTATTAACCCTTTGCGGTCAACAATTTTCTGTCTAGATATCGCAACTACGCATGAGAATATGAAAATTCAATCAAATTGTCGAAAGTTTCTCAAATTGTTGCGACACTGGATAAATCTTCGGATAGAGCTGAACTTAGCTACTGCTTTTAAAAATTGTCAACAATTTGGCTGAACTTTTATAGTTTCATACGCGGTTATTTCTAGGTAGAAAATTTTCCATTAAATTAAATTTTGATATCAAGAAATATGTTTCGTATCCCGGAACAGAAAATAATGGGACGAAATAAGACCGCAAGGGGTTGTTAACCCTCCGATCCTACAGAAGGCGTACGCATACTCTAAATTTAAAAAAAAGTGTAAAATTATAATATAAGTTGATCAAAAGTTCAAACATTCAATTCTCAATATCCCGCTTTATTAATTACATTATCAAGGAGATTTTCAGTTATTTTATTATTACTTCTTTATAAGTACTTCGTTCACGTTTAAATTATATTTAATAAAATTATAAGTCGTATAAAAATAACACTAGAACCACCGAGGTGATCAAAACGTTTCCAATTTCTCACATAAATTCTATAAATATATAACGATGCATTTTTAAGAATCGACTGTGACTTTCTATAACGAATATAAATAAACATTTATTTCCTCTGCATTTTATATTTTTTTTCAAATAGTTATTCTTCATTCTTTGGTTGAAATAGGTACACTTTAATCGTCTTTAATAGTTCTACTGTTAAAAAGAACGGAAGTTAACGTTTGTTCAGCAAGATTATCGGACTTACATTTTCGACCGTTCGCCAAGGAAGTGATTAAACTTTGGCCAGAGATACGACGCTCTGTGTACATCTATACAATAACGACGCGTTACTTACCGAAGTGTCTTTTTCCAACGAGACACGCAACGACGATTCAGATTCCATTGAAACGTCCAAGAATACGTGCGAAATTAACGTTTTTCTTAACGTAACGTTTTGCGCCAGGTCGTTCACATCGATCGACCAACAAATATCGCGTCGTACTAACCGATGGTCTCGTTCAAGAGGGTACCGCGTTCGAAGAGTCGATAAAGGAAGAGAATAACGCGAAACAAATCGTTTCGCGAAAGGTCGTAGTACGCGTGTTACTCTTGGTTTACTGAAAACGATCGATCCGTTCTATTTTCGTTCACTGCACCCCCTATCGGTGGCACGTATCGAGTGTGCTCGTGTGCGTCCAATAAACAATAAATAAACGCGTCACACGGCGTATGTGTCGATAGGAATGCATGCGAATTGTGTGTACAGCGCGATAGAGGTCTGTTGAAATGGAGCTCGATATCGAGTCGCGAAATAAAATATCGGTTTCTGATACGTGAAAGGGGATTATCGGTGGTGTTAACTTGAAAAATTGATCGTGGACCTCTACCATTGAAACGATCGACAAATTCATTTGGACGAAAATATTCTTCGCGGTTGGATCACTTACTTCGTCGTTTACTTTCGTCTTCGCTTTATTATTTTCGTATCCAATACTGGTGAGACTCGTGGTCATAATTTCCAGTCAAACGCGAGTATTACGAGTGAAACTCATGGTGATAAGTTTCTAAAAAAGGTATTAACCCTTTGGCTTACGATTTCTTCAAACTTCATACATATTAGCGATAGCTTTTCACCGCTTTGACACTCTGTCAAACGCAAAGCATTGAAATATTACACGTATTTTGTATTTGCTAATTTTTAATATTAAATTTAAAATTTAACTTTATCATAAATATCGTGTGTTTCTATTTTAGCCAGAATCGGCGTCACGAGTGTGACTCGTGGTTATAGGGCAAAGGGTTAATGCGGATAAGAGATAGAACCTGAAGAATCTCTGCAGTAGCGTTCCAGGAGCTATACACTTTCGTCCCCGATTTTGCAAGTTAACCCTTTGCGGACGAATGTCGCCGCAGCGGCGACATTACAATTTGATTCCTAAGTTAAATTATCGTTTTCACAGCGACAAACGAATAGGACACGCCAATGCGAAATTTCGTCGACCATTTGTCTATTTTCTATTTTATTTTCTATCTAATTATTTAGATATTCAATTTATAATTTCGTTCCGTATAGAAATTATCATCCACCTGCCGCCAATCAGAGTCGAAAGAGTGCTCGTTCGCAAAGGGTTTTAACCCTCTATGGGACCGTGCGACTTAAAAATTACACACTGATGTATCTATATTTTAAAAAATATTATTCAGTTATCACTGTGCTATTAAATTTGATTACTGTATTACTGTACCGATACTACGATCCTTCCGAATTATAAAAGCAATTATTAATTTAAAAATTTTCAAATGAAACTGAAAAACTGTAATCAATCGTAGTTCTTTCTCTAATAAGCGGACAAAATTCAGGCTACAGAGGGTTAACCAATAATCAAATTACTTTCTCGTTTGCTATCGTTCTCATCTTCTTGTTACTTTCGCATCCAATAATGTTTAGTAAAATAGTTGCGGAAAATTTAGAAAAATGCGTCACGATAAATGCGCGAGATTATATAAGTTTCTGTAAGAGAATACGAGTCGGTCGGTTGGAAAGTTTCTTGCACGGATGCTGTCGGAAATTTTGTCGCGGCTTAGAAACGGTTCCCTTCTTCTACGTCTGCCAAGCCATGCACAACATGTGTCTAGCAGGTGCATACGAGCGAGTGCATGCGCGACACTCCACCGCACACGTGTGTGTCAGCAATGCACTTGGCCATCTCGCTCTCTTGCCTGTACTCGACTGCAGTCTGTGCAATCTCCGCTGGAAATCCGGGGTTCAACGTGCCTCTTGATCGCTGATTAACCGACACGACCCAAAAAGCTCCGTCTGTCGCATATGCTACGATTTTTGTTTTTTTTTTTTTCCTCCCTTCTTCTTTCTTTTATTAAAAGATCGAATTTCACGGAGTTTCTCGGCTTGAATGAAAATTCCTGGCCGGAAGTTTCTTAACCGGCAGAATTTGAAGCCACTTCTGCGGAGCGTGCCTTGCGTCTTTCTGAAATTTTTCCGAGGACACGGTTTCACCGAATTCCAAGGTGGAAGTGAAAATATTTTATGCAACAGAGTGTTCCGCGTGTGGCGGAATTTCTTTGTCACGTTTCTTTGCCGGAGCTCTTGGAAACAATTGAAAGAGCCAGTGGAACAGTAAGCTGTTCCATGAAGAGAACAAGTTCGAAGGAAAAAGAAAATGGACCTGGAGGTTTAACAATTTATAAAACAGAGGACGAGTTCTAAACTTGTGAAGCTTATTTTATGCTCTTCTAGGTAGTGATGGATCCTGTTTTAAAAAAGCTTAGAGATGCTAAGGGTGGTAATTACCCAAAAAATTCAAATTTACCGGGAAGCGAAGAATATTATAAATGTTCATGATTTTCATCTACTTGGTTCAATTGCTTTGTTTCGAAACTATACGAAATTAAGAAAAAAAAATACGAAATTTAACCGTAAACTTACCTTCTGAAGAAAATTGCGCCCCACAGCGGCGCCAATGGACTTTTAAGGGTTGATAAAGGCTCGGTCTACGGAATGCGACAAAATGGTCTTCCGATCGCGACGAGTGTACAGTTTCTCGCGTCTTATCGTACCGTTGCCTTCTTATGACTATCTTCGTCGTGTTATAAAATTTGCAAGCAGACCAACGCGCGCTCCAGCGCGTGTACAAACGTGAGTCACGGCGAGGAAAGCACTCGTCAGTTCGCATTGAACCTTCCAGCAGGGCGAACCGTACACACGAATCGTTACTTTCTGCCCTCGTGCACGCTTGTTTTACACACGCCCACGCAGACGGGTCCCATTGTGTCTCCTTCGTGCCGTTGCCGACTGACTCACGTATTCTCACATTCATTAAATAAGTAGCGTGTAAAGTCTCCGTTCTCGACAGCTGCGCGCGATGCTCCATGGGGGAACGGTTAGGCTTCTCTGACTCTCTTTATTAAGACCATTGTCTTCATTGCCGGTATTTTTCTTTGGTCACTTATCCATTTATTTGCTCGCTTACTTGCTAACTTACATATTTAATCGGTTGCGGTCTTACGCTGGTCGATTTATCTGCCGATATCCATTATTCCATCGATCTGCTCGGTATTTTCTTTCGTAATTTTTATTCAATGAAAAATAACGGTATATTAGTTTTGAGGGTGTGAGATTATTTTTTAATCGTTTTGTAAATTAGAGAAGATCGGTTGTTCGGTATCTTTCTTCCTAATTTTTATAAAAAAAAATTACTTCTTAGTCGGTGTAATAGTTTTAGATCTGTGGGATCATTTTTTGATCATTTTATATATTAGAAAAGATCGGTTGTTCGGTATCTTTCTTCCTAATTTTTATAAAAAAAGTTACTTCTTAGTCGGTATATTAGTTTTAGATCTGTGAGATTATTTTTTGATAGTTTTATAAATTATAGAAGAATACGAATATGAAAGCATATAACTTTGTTGTTGTACTTAATGCCAATGCAACCCTAAGTTTTGGAGCTTGAGAAAAGATATAGAAGGGTAGAAGAATTTTATATGGTGTAATAGTTATAAAAATTCGTAGTATAAATATAACAAGTTATAAAGCCCACATTTTTCTGTTGAAACGATTACGTACATCTAACTTTCCCATTAAACCATTCATCATTTCACTTCCACGCTCACTCGCTTACTACATTACCTATTGACTCATCCACGAATTCACACTCTAATTCCTTTGTTCGCACACTTACTAAATCTACTCTATTCACGCCTTATCTCTCCATTCATTTTTTCTCCTTTTTTTTCTTCTTTTCAATTTTGCCGTTCCCTTGAATTTTTTCGCGAATTTTCCACCCGCAATCAGTCCTGTGTTCCTCCACATCCGGCGGCCATTGTTTTTGCCGTATCGTTTCCGCCGCGTTCGCGCTTTTTTTCCACCCCCTTTCGCCCACCGCGCCTCGCATCTTCCCTCGCGTTATTCTTTTCTCCGTCCACGACGTAGAAACGTCTGTCTCGTCTTTTTTCCCGCGTGGAAAATAGAAATTTCGGTGAATGCACGAGTTGGGGGACCAACATCCGGAGAAAGAAGAGACGCTGTCGCCGTTGGGCCGCGTTTTTATGTCCCGCCATAAATTCGACGCATCGCGCGAAACGACGTTTGCGTTAAGATAGCGCCGGAGAAATTGCAAGCTCGAGGCCGAGCCTCGGTGAACAACAGAGAATCCAGGATTACTTCTTTCCGTAGAAATTTTACGCTCAGGAATTTTCCCTGTTCGACGTGGATCATCGTGTCCGTGAAATTTACATAGCTGCTTCATTTGAATCTCCTTTTCGCAGAAAACTTCTCTTCGGTAGAACTTTTCGAGCAAAAGAAAGAAAAAAAAAGAAACTGGTTTTGGATATTCGACCAACCTTCGTAAATATTTGCCCGCAAATCGAAATATTGATATTTCATTCATTGTCTGGTTTTATATAAAACAAACAAAAAATTGGTTTGGGATACGTGGTATTATAATAAAGGATTATATGTTTGTTTTGGAAAAATAGAAAAAATAGAAAATAAAAATATAAAATAAAATAAAAATAGTTGGACGCTAAGATAGCCTGCACTGCGTAGGTCCTTCGCTCTTCAACAACGACAAGCTCCTCTCTTTTACCATTTTCGGAAAAGTTCTCGTGCACCCTCACTCCCAATACTGTGCACTCACCCTCGCCTCCGCATCGGCCGGAAAAGCACTACCTTTCTCTTTTATGGCCCCATCTTTGAGAATACTCGCTTCTATTCTAAACTACGATACTCCAGATATTTGATTAATCTTTGGAAATATTTGTTGGCGAATCAAAATATTAACATTTTATTCGGACAGTGATCTAGTCTGCGATTAATACACTCTTCGATACGATAGATTAATAGTCTTAAGGGTGATTTTTGGCGCGACTGTACCCACCGTTTAAATTACCATAGAGATTCGACCATAAAGAAGACGCCTCCGCCCTCTTTCTCTGTATCTTCCTCTCTCACCCTTTCCTTCTTTCTGCCGCTAGTTCTGCATGGAAGAAGTCTCGAGGACGATCTCTTTTTAAAAGAGAAGGGTTGCCGATTATTTCAGCGTGCACGGATGTAGAGCCGGCAAATAGAGAAAAGGGAGACAAGCGTGAAAGCGTGCACGTCGAGCTTTTCTTTCAGTCCAGGGTTCAAGTTTGTTTGAAGAACCTTGGATTCTTGGGTGACGCGGGTCCCGCTTTTCATACCGCTTCTTCCTTTCGTTCTTTTGAACGATTTAAAAAAAAAAAAAAAAAAATCTGCGCGACATTGAACCTCTTTGATCCATACAAAAATTCAGCGTGCACGGTCTCGTTAATGCGAAACGCGAAAATTGAAGAGTTGCCGGAAATTTAGAAATTAATTCGAATAATCTCTAAAATGTTACGGAAAAATAGGTACATTAACCATGAAAATTATCTTCCTGGATTTTGTATAGCAATACATATTAAAATAAAGCAAATGAACGAAAGAAATAAAAATCGTACACACTTATAATATTCTTTTTTTTTCAAAACAGCACTCTAAGTCTTAACTCTAAGTCCTCTGGAACTTAAAAAAGTTTAGAAGTGTAAAGGAATTTAACCCTTTGCACTCGAAAGACACATTGTTGCGATACTCGTCCCGAGGAACAGAGAATGGATTTTGACGAGTGTTTTCTAAAATATTGCACGAACCAAAGTTATCAAGATTCAATATTAAGTCTTGTATAATGTAAAGATACATGAAAAATTGAAATAAAATAATTATATTACACGCGATTCGAGTCGCTGCATCGATCCAAGTGATGAGTGAGAGTCACCTCTCGAGTGCAAAGGGTTAAAAACCATCGATAATTTAACTGAATCTTCGTATTTTCGCCACCACTAAGATATCTGGATAGATAGTTGTGCGTCGAATTAAATTTTAATACACAAGAATACGTTTCGTGTCCCAAAACCGAAAATAATGGAACTGGAAATAAAACGCGTCGAGTCTGGCTCGACGTAAGACCGTAAAGAGTTGTAGATTTCAGCCGTTGAGAATTTTAATACGTGATCCCATTTGATTCGAATTTCACGGGCCACTCGTGTATCAAGTTTGTAATTTACTTTCTTCTCGGATCTCAAAGTGGAAGGGCGACAGAAGTTGGCAATTTCCAAGTTAAATCGCACGGAGAAGAATTCATCGGAGTGAAAAAGTATTTTGCAAAAAGCAACGGATCATTTTAGCAAGGACTGTGCGCTTTAATCTGCAGGGTGTTTAGCTGAGCACCCACGTTGGCTCATCCTCTTTGCCCTTTCTTTTCGCGTGCAAAGCGGAACTCTATGGAGCGGAAGGCTCGAGGACATTCCCTTTTCAAAGCGGAAAAGCTCCGGATTACTTCAGCATGCACGGACTCGGCTGGTAAATCGGGGAAAGAAAGATTTATGCAGCTATAGGCTGACGCGTTCTTCTTTACTTGTTGACTGGCTTGTTTTCTGTTGCCAATTTTATGCGGACTTAATATCGGCTTTGAGACAACATGTTCGGGTATTTTATCCCCCAAAAAGTTCGTAGGTTCAACTTTCTTAACGCTTGGACAACCGTGCTTGCCACGAATAATTGTACAGCTGGAACTTAACACTAGATTTACGGAAGATAGCTGGATCGTTTCGATGGGTACGCTAAAACACAGTTTTGTTTTAACGATATTAGTTAATTGTATTTTAAATTAACAAACTGTTGTCACCGGAGGAATATTTAGCACATTTTTGTATATAAATTTCATTTTGAATGTACATTTTCCCCGCGTGTACTTGTTAACCTCAAGCGCGAAATTTGAAATCCGTCAAATTGACGGGTTCCGTAAATCTAATGTTAATACCATTGAATAAAAAAGGAAGAATGGTAAGATGAAGTCAAAAGATGAAATATCTCATAATTAAGTCATGCAGCGATTTATTTATTTGAAAACGGGGAGATCTACCCGTTCGGTTGGCTGAGTGTTAAAGTAAAATAAATAATTGAGTTTTTCTTTTTTAAGTAGTATAAATCCGTTTGTGATTGGTAAAAAATAGAGTTTCAGAGAATATTTATAAAGATCCTTAGGTCCTTAGGGCATTTTTTGATCCGGTCGAGATTTTCTTTCGTTGAAACATGTTCTAATTTTGAGAAACTTGTAAGGAACCTATGGTCAAAATGTAAATTTCAGTTTTATGTTAAGCACACGTTTTTATCGGACCTGGGAATTTTTTTTAGCCAAACGAGAGCGCGCTTAGGTCGAAATTTGAGGATCGTAGCGGGGTTAGATGTGTTTGGAATTTTAAAAGACGTCTAACACTAGAAGTACTGTACCTATTTTGTATTAAAAGAATACAAACGGAAGATGTGAAAGGAAAATAAATATCGATATTTTAAGCTTCCGAAAATTTTATAAGAATTTTATAGAGCTTTTATGCCAGCTCTAATGCTAATAATAGTTTTATTATTAACGATATTAACACAAGAACTACCAGTGGTAATTGGTAACGTAATTTTTCATAGAAGTTATAGAGGGTTACCGCTGAAAAAAATTCTAAGAAGTTTTAATATTCTCAAAAGGCTCGATCGAATCTCTGATCAAGAAACTCATCTGTAGTTTTCCAGAGGCAGTACAATAATTTTATCTACCGTCAATTATCAGTCTATGCTATCTCTTTAAACAATTAGAAAATTTCTGCTATCTCATAACAAAGTTTTCAAAGAATCTGAAAACAAGATTGCTCGTTCTGCGACGCAAAGTTGTGTTTGATTGTTCGAACGGATTTCTCGAGATTTTATTGCCGAAGCAACTATCTCCTACGCTTATCTTTATGCAAGGACATGCTGTACCCCCTCAGAGACGAAGGGATATGTATTAATTTCCTGCCATTGTGCGCATGGAGAGCATGCGAAAGGATAGACGAGACTCGAATGCGAAACGTCGCGAATAAGTGAAAGGACGAAACCATGAGCAACGTCTGACGATGCGAATCTTGGAATAAATGTCGTCAGTTCTCTGATTTCGAACAGCGGATACCTTTTTACTAAAAGGAAGCTCCAGTTTCTAATCATTTTTATAATCTCGAAGATACTTTTTATCCATCTTTTCACTTAGAACGACACGAGTCGAAAGAATCAACATTTATATATTTTTTCGTTCTTCAAAACAACGCTTTAAGTTTTCATAACAGTCCTCTGGAACTTGGAAAAATTTAACAGCGCAAAGGATTAGAAGAGAAAAACAGCGGTATGAGTTTTCACAACAGTCCTCTGGAACGTAGAAAAATTTAAGAGTGCAAAGGATTAGGAAAGAAAGAAAAATAAAACACCGCGTTATCTACGGACACGACCCAGTAATTCGCCAAGAAAACGTTCCCAGAAACAGAATTCCCTTTCGCGAACACCACTGACCACGTAATAGCGTGCACAGTCATCGATTAATTCAGCTGTCGAGAAACTAGATCACAGAACAATGTGTTAAACAGCCATTCAGTTCAATCGTTCGCCTAATTGTTCCCTCGATTGCTCGAGCTGCTACCCATTGCCAGCGGCTTAGCCGAGCCAAAAAGGAGAAAGAGAAATGAGACACGATCTCTCGCCAAGTCTCTGGATCCAAGATTATAATTGCGGCGTGAACCATATACGGGGTGCCGCGTCGATGGGAATCCGGTTCTCGGTCGTCGACGAACAGAGGGCAGGTTCTAGTTCTCTTTTTCTTTTTTTTCTTTTTTTTTTCTTTTTTTTACGATGTCTCGCGTGCATCGCATTCTTATTCGGGATCAAGTTCTGCTGAAGCGGCGGATACGAGGTCGTTTTGTCGTAAAATCACGAGGGGTGCGCTCTTCTTCCTTTCGCGAGGATGGCCACCCATAAATTTGTCCGGCATTGTTCTCGCCGTTTCGAGAAAACTTCGGGAAGACTTTGCTGCAATTTACGAGCTTCTTCGACGACAATAAGCTTTTCCGGCCACGAAGTCGTAAAAGAGACCATCTTCTTATCGAAGTGTTTTATAGGGTGTTTTTTTGGTTCTTTTTTTTTTTATGTTAATACCATTGAATAAAAAAGGAAAAATGGTAAGATGAAGTCAAAAGATGAAATATCTCATAATTAAGTCATGCAGCGATTTATTTATTTGAAAACGGGGAGATCTACCCGTTCGGTTGGCTGAGTGTTAAAGTAAAATAAATAATTGAGTTTTTCTTTTTTAAGTAGTATAAATCCGTTTGTGATTGGTAAAAAATAGAGTTTCAGAGAATATTTATAAAGATCCTTAGGTCCTTAGGGCATTTTTTGATCCGGTCGAGATTTTCTTTCGTTGAAACATGTTCTAATTTTGAGAAACTTGTAAGGAACCTATGGTCAAAATGTAAATTTCAGTTTTATGTTAAGCACACGTTTTTATCGGACCTGGGAATTTTTTTTAGCCAAACGAGAGCGCGCTTAGGTCGAAATTTGAGGATCGTAGCGGGGTTAGATGTGTTTGGAATTTTAAAAGACGTCTAACACTAGAAGTACTGCACCTATTTTGTATTAAAAGAATACAAACGGAAGATGTGAAAGGAAAATAAATATCGATATTTTAAGCTTCCGAAAATTTTATAAGAATTTTATACAGCTTTTATGCCAGCTCTAATGCTAATAATAGTTTTATTATTAACGATATTAACACAAGAACTACCAGTGGTAATTGGTAACGTAATTTTTCATAGAAGTTATAGAGGGTTACCGCTGAAAAAAATTCTAAGAAGTTTTAATATTCTCAAAAGGCTCGATCGAATCTCTGATCAAGAAACTCATCTGTAGTTTTCCAGAGGCAGTACAATAATTTTATCTACCGTCAATTATCAGTCTATGCTATCTCTTTAAACAATTAGAAAATTTCTGCTATCTCATAACAAAGTTTTCAAAGAATCTGAAAACAAGATTGCTCGTTCTGCGACGCAAAGTTGTGTTTGATTGTTCGAACGGATTTCTCGAGATTTTATTGCCGAAGCAACTATCTCCTACGCTTATCTTTATGCAAGGACATGCTGTACCCCCTCAGAGACGAAGGGATATGTATTAATTTCCTGCCATTGTGCGCATGGAGAGCATGCGAAAGGATAGACGAGACTCGAATGCGAAACGTCGCGAATAAGTGAAAGGACGAAACCATGAGCAACGTCTGACGATGCGAATCTTGGAATAAATGTCGTCAGTTCTCTGATTTCGAACAGCGGATACCTTTTTACTAAAAGGAAGCTCCAGTTTCTAATCATTTTTATAATCTCGAAGATACTTTTTATCCATCTTTTCACTTAGAACGACACGAGTCGAAAGAATCAACATTTATATATTTTTTCGTTCTTCAAAACAACGCTTTAAGTTTTCATAACAGTCCTCTGGAACTTGGAAAAATTTAACAGCGCAAAGGATTAGAAGAGAAAAACAGCGGTATGAGTTTTCACAACAGTCCTTTGGAACGTAGAAAAATTTAAGAGTGCAAAGGATTAGGAAAGAAAGAAAAATAAAACACCGCGTTATCTACGGACACGACCCAGTAATTCGCCAAGAAAACGTTCCCAGAAACAGAATTCCCTTTCGCGAACACCACTGACCACGTAATAGCGTGCACAGTCATCGATTAATTCAGCTGTCGAGAAACTAGATCACAGAACAATGTGTTAAACAGCCATTCAGTTCAATCGTTCGCCTAATTGTTCCCTCGATTGCTCGAGCTGCTACCCATTGCCAGCGGCTTAGCCGAGCCAAAAAGGAGAAAGAGAAATGAGACACGATCTCTCGCCAAGTCTCTGGATCCAAGATTATAATTGCGGCGTGAACCATATACGGGGTGCCGCGTCGATGGGAATCCGGTTCTCGGTCGTCGACGAACAGAGGGCAGGTTCTAGTTCTCTTTTTCTTTTTTTTCTTTTTTTTTTCTTTTTTTTACGATGTCTCGCGTGCATCGCATTCTTATTCGGGATCAAGTTCTGCTGAAGCGGCGGATACGAGGTCGTTTTGTCGTAAAATCACGAGGGGTGCGCTCTTCTTCCTTTCGCGAGGATGGCCACCCATAAATTTGTCCGGCATTGTTCTCGCCGTTTCGAGAAAACTTCGGGAAGACTTTGCTGCAATTTACGAGCTTCTTCGACGACAATAAGCTTTTCCGGCCACGAAGTCGTAAAAGAGACCATCTTCTTATCGAAGTGTTTTATAGGGTGTTTTTTTGGTTCTTTTTTTTTTTTGGTCGCAAGTGGTGGAATATTTCGCGAATAGGTTGTGGATTTTTATTGATTCTGCGGGAGATTTGGAGATACCGAAGTATACGGAATGCGCGTAACGAGCAGAGATATAGTAATTGTAATATTTAGCGAATGAAACAATTGTCTATCTAGCTTCTATTTTTTAAATCACATTCGTAAAAATTTGTCTAGTTACGAGGAACTGAAAGAGTTCGCTTGTGTTTATTTGTACTGTAATTTTTTTTATTTGCTACACAGGTGGGAAGATTTGATAAAAAAATTGAATGATCGGGTACAAGTACGCGGTTACGTAGGGTTCTTGGTTTTTTGAAAGTTTTCGAGTCAATTTGAAAAAATTGACACGCGAATTTTAAGTAGATTTTTTTCTAAATAAAGTGGTACGGTTCAATTGTTTTAATAATTGGATAACGGGTGCTCGAAAAATACGCCTCTTCGCTTGAATAGAAGAGGTTAATTATAATTAACCACTTTCATATGCGGATGCTGTTCTCTGGCCTTGCCCGACATCAAGTAACTGTGTCAGCTATTCATAACGAAAGAGGATAATAATAATAATTGTTACTCCTCGATTCTGAATTACAAGTATCCTTTTAGCTTCTTCCAAGTACTTTTGTTCCTCCGCCGATCATAAAAGGAAACGTAATCAGCTTCGACGATTCTTTCTATCTTGTTCTTCGGTTGAAATAAAGAGGCCAAGCTAGAAACTTGTTCGGAAGTAATCCCTCTACAAATGTTAGCATGAAACATAGGAAATTTCTCCGTCAGTGTTGACGATCGAAAGAAAAAGCAAACAGGAGCAAGCCTCGAGTTCCACGTAACACATCTCGGTCAAAGTTGAAAGTCCATCATTCGTGCCTCTCAAAAGCGGTATTTTTTTTATCGAGTGGAATAAAAAGGTAGCGATTTTTCTTTTACCTTTTATTATTATATATTAACCCAATATAATTGAAAAAAACGTAAGCTAAAATTATATTTGTAGAACTTAATTTGATATTGAAGGTATTAAATGATGAAAGTATAGTATCGATACAGAATTTTTAAAGATAGTTAAATACAGGTGCAAACATTTGTCCAGAAAATTATCATTTCTCATGGAAAATATATCGCAGTAACAATTATAAAAATTCTCTCGCAAAATCCCGATTTTTCATACAAAATATTCCGCTCCGAATTAAAAAAATTTCTCCGAATAATTACAAGAATCCCATAATTCCATAATCTCGACTGCTCGCGATAACTCAGCTCCACCATTCATAGAAATTTATCGCGGTCGCTGTTTCTTCGCGTTCCCCTTATCTCCCACAAGTGGGCCTATCGCGAAACAAACAGCCAACTCCGCACAAATGAACCAATTAACTCCGTCTATTGTCTAATACGAAGTCCGAAGAAAAATGAAAAAGAAAAGAAAAAACAAAGAAAAAAAAAAAGAAATAAAAGGGAGGTTCGTTTTCTCATTAAATTTTTCGCCAAGGGCCGAATGAATGGCGCCTTTCGAGCCCGCTGGAGCAACGGACAATGCGTGGCCCACTGACAGTTGCATTTCTGGGACACCATCGAAGCTGTAGTGTGTTGCAGGTGCACTGGCACATGCATCTTCTCCTCCATTGCCTCTCTTTTTCCTCCGGTTCCTCTCGTTCCAGTTTCGTTTTATCCGTCTCTTGCGCGCGTACGAAGCAACGCACGCCGCTTTTCTCTCTCTCTCTCTCTCTCCTCTTTGATCCCTCACATTACGGCTCCCTTTGTGCCCGAGAGAATGCAGCCGTGCACCGGTGCTTCCACGACAATGGAACGGGCCACTCAGAACGTCATAAATATTGAAATCGAAAGGAGTCGAAGAGGTCTTGTTGATCGCTCCGCGATTAACCGGACTTCTCTTCCGATCTGGCCTCGATTGGAACGCTCATATTTTGTTTAACGTTCGTCGCGACGTTACTCTGGAAAAATTCTTTTATTCCCTGATTCTCCCCCCGATTTGCAAAGGACGCGGTCCGACCTTAAACGCATTCACGACGAGAGCTTTTACAATTCCCGGCGTTGGACACGAAAATAATAAGAGGGCGAAATCGAAAGTGAACGACAAAGCACTTGGGCGATTATTAACACTTCGAACACTGCAGTTTTAGGAGACCTTGTCGGAATCGGTTTTGACTAACGCGGATATTCAGTTGTTTCACTGCTGAAACGTTCCAGACGAGTCGCACGAATAGTTGGTCACTGTGCGCGTTATTTCGCTCAAGAATTACCAGTGACTCCGGTATTCGGAGGGTTAAACGGCTTAACTTGGGAATCGAGTAATTTATGCGAATCATTGGATAGAAAATTTGCACGATATTCGATAGAAACAGGGATATTTCGATAAGCTTCGCTGAAATTCCATCCTTCCCTGCAGCCACTAATAAACTCTGATATCCTCTTCGAGATCCTCCTGTTTCCTAGCCTTACGATGTCTCCTCAAAAGAGGACATCCGAGCGTAAAGGGTTAATGTAACTAGTTCAACCGAAATTCTTCCTTCTGTGCATAGAACGTGGCACCGGTGTTCTCTGCCAACGATTCAATTATCCCATTCTTAGTCAGAATAGAACCACGCTCCTTACTCCCAACCTGAAACCAAAACCAAGCTCTAACGATCCTCCGTTTAACTCTCACAAAACTATTCTGGAAGTACCAAAACGCCAAGTCCGGCGAAGATAAACCTACGCTGCTGGCCAAACACAAAGCGGCCGAAGCAATGGCGTCGATCCGGAGATTGGAAGCAAACGTGGTTGAACCGCCGCGAAATTAATCGCGTAACGAGGTGGCTGGAACCGTGTGTCGGGCGCAGTTGCAATTTTCCCCTGCGTGTACAATCGATCCTTTCCCCTGGCGAAGCAGAGAATTCCCTCCCTTCGCGACGCAGGATTTTTCGAGGACGCTCTTTTACCCCCTTCGCTGCGCCTCCGCCCACCCTATCGCGCGCTACGTTTTTATTTCCAACGCCGCTCTTACGGGTTTTTTTTTTTTTTTCTTTTTATATACGCCTGCCCGGTACCGTGCACCAGTCGAGGTCGTTAATTTCTTGAGAGTGCCGTTAGGATCCTGCAGAAGTCCGCTACACGGACCTTCTCACTGATTCATCCGTGCTAGCGAGATGATCTCATCGCCTGCTCTCGCTTCGCATCGATGTTTCTTCGATCTCATATTTTTTTAATTTTTCATCGAGTTGGCTAATAAGTTCTTGCGGTTTTTAGCGACGATTATTTTCCTGCGCTTTGAGATACGATTAAATTCAGTTGAAATCTTGAAAACAAGAGGCGACTTAGCGTTTCAAATGAAATAAAAATATTTCCGTTTGCAATAAAATAAAAATCGCTCTTTATTTACGCGTTAAAGCCAGAAACGAACCAGCTTGATAATTATTTATTATTCATTTCCTTATAAACGTGTTGCCTAACGACCAATTAAATAATCTCTGGTAGGATTTTTATAAGTTTGGTACGTTCTCGGGAATTTTTCATGATTTTTTGTGAAACAATATGGACGAAGTCTGTCTTCTTTGTTCTTCTTACTTCTTTCAGTAAAAATAAGTATATTTTAATGGTCGGTGGTTCGGCTGTTAATTTTAATGGTCAGCTAGGTCCAGTATGATTTTACATTCTCGGATGAAAAGGCGCATTCGTCGATGCACAGAGTTTGCGAAGCATTGTGCAAGTAGGAGAGTCGTGTGGGAAGCGTTAATGACTTTCTAAGCGCTTACATATTCCTGGTCGAAGGACAGAGCTGGACGGCCACGATTACTGGAATGGCCTCGTAGCGATTTTGCTTGATTCCAGTCGGAGAAAGCCGTGTTCCATGGGGCCTCGTTTTGAACCTCTGACTTATAACCGTGTTACGTGTTAAGTACCGTAATATTGCTCGTTGCTCTCTTAACCGCTTCCTAATCGTTATTTTTGTTTCGGGCCTGTTAGGCTATTTTTGGTCCCCTTTTCGAGCAGCGAGAACGGTACTTCAGCTCGCTTCAACGCTCGGTAAATCAATTATATCGAAAACTATTCTTTTCAATTTTAGAATCGTTTTATTGCTCTATCAAAATTTCAGCTCGTCTTTTAATTAATCGTTTAAATAATTCATCAAAATTAAGTATACCCATCGCTGAGCAGTCGCTGCGCGTCCCAAGTGATACAATTTTTATTACAAAAGTCGGGAAATAAAATAGAAATTAACTACGGCCATCCATCGCTGAGCTGTAGCACATTTTACGCTAAATTTTTTATTCACGATCGAGCCACTCTTGCGCCATTTTTTTTCATTACTTTTGCGTCCGAGAGGAATATTAAAGATAGGATTAGGAATATGTAGATCCGGGAGTATTATGATTCACGGTTTCAGTGGTTTTAAGTTTTCTTGAAAAGGTTGGCGAATATTTAAAGCGTTAAAAATAAAATTAGTTAATCTCCAGGGTTTTACGGTTCATAGTTTTAGTAACTTCAAAAATAGCTTTAGATAAAAGAGTTCAAGTCGCGTTTCATTAGCATAAAAGAGGAGCGTAAAATAATATAGATAGGGTAGAGACGAATTGGATCACAGGATGAGTCAGGACGAAATAAGAATTTGTTCAGAAGTTTTAAAGTTTAAAAAAATGTCTTATTACCACTGTTCAAATTAAATGGATATTAAATACGAATTTGTAATAAAGAGTTGACTTTCCGAATTTTTGCTGTTAAAAAGAAAATGACACGACTTGTCTCGGTCTACCCTACAAACGTCCGCGGATTCCGGATAACGTTAGACAATAATGAAGTTGGATTTATCGTCTTACAGCGTTATGCAATACTTGTAGCACTTCCCTTGGAGCTTTATAGGCTTCCTTGATACAAGTACTCCCCCTTTTCTTTACGTATCACGCTTCTCTAACCATGTAACAGAAAACCATCCCCTTTGTCTCACTTCTTTTTTTTTTTTTTTTTTTTTTTTCTTTTTTTNCTTTTTTTTCTTCTTTTTTTTTATTTAATCTCCGGCGTGCCTTCACGTTCTAGGATCACGTTTCTTTTTCGGACAATGTACCGGAAGTTTCGGTCAGGCCACTGTCCTCTAGGTATCACGTTATTCTCACCTCAGGGCTTGTTACGTATTCAGCAACCGAAACGGTTTCCTTTTGTCAATTAGAATATTCTCTGAGTTGAATCAAAATATTTTTTTTTTATTATATTTAGAGAAATATGAATTTTGTGTATAAATTCGCTGTCGAGTGGAATAAGCCAACAAAATTGTAGTTATAGCAGGCTTTCTATGATTTTATGTTATTTTTTTTTTTTATTATAAGAAAGTATTGCGCGACGTTTGATTTTCAGCGAGACGCTTAGCTAAATACTGCACATAATTTTCAAAAGTATAGTTGAATACGGCAAAGAATACTAAAAAAAATATATATTAAATATCACAGTTTATCAGTAAAAGAATTTGCAAAGACGTGAATTCATGTCAGCCATCGCGAATGTGTTATATTCATTAATTTTTGGTTAACGTTAACTTTCGACGGCTGAAGACACAGGAAATTAGTACGAACGTATTATTACCACTCCGACACTCGAACGGTTAAGATCCATATTTGCGATGCAATCGTTTCGTGAAAGTATGCAAATAGAAAGCACACTCCATAGCAAGATTTAAGAAGAAGTCTCTGATCTTCGATGTGTTAATTGTTTCGTTTCACAAACGGTGTACGCGTAGAGACAAAAAAAAAAAGCGGGACAGAAAGGGGTGAAAGCTGCGTGACAAGACTAGAAGTAGTTTCTTCGGGTTTTTAGACAGGGTGGAAAGCACGGAGCACTTTGTCCTCGAAAATAATGAGATATGTCTGGCGGACCTTGGAAAAACGAAGCAAAAGGAACCAGACAAACTTGAATTACGAATCATTTGCATTTTCTTGAATAAAATCTTTTTTTTTCTTTAATTCTATACCTCTTCTTCCTCGGTTCCATTTTAAACAAAGATATTTGCTCTACATTCCCTCGAATATAATTCTTTTTTTTAATCAAAATTTGTTCTACATTCCCTTGAATATAATTCTTTTTTATTTTTTAATCAAAATTTGCTCTACATTCTCTCGAATAAAATTTCTTTTTTTTCAATCATATTCCTCTTCTTCCATGGTTCCATTTTAAACAGTGATATTTGGTCTATATTTTCTCCAATATAAATCTTTTTTTTAATCAAAATTTGTTCTACATTCCCTCGAATATAATTCTTTTTTATTTTTTAATCAAAATTTGCTCTACATTCCCTCGAATAAAATTTCTTTTTTTTCAATCATATTCCTCTTTTTCCTCGGTTCCATTTAAAACAATATTTGCTGTACATTCCCATGAATAAAATTCCTTTTTTCAATCATCATATTCCTTTTCTTCCNGGTTCCATTTTAAACAGTGATATTTGGTCTATATTTTCTCCAATATAAATCTTTTTTTTAATCAAAATTTGTTCTACATTCCCTCGAATATAATTCTTTTTTATTTTTTAATCAAAATTTGCTCTACATTCACTTGAATATAATTCTTTTTTATTTTTTAATCAAAATTTGCTCTACATTCCCCCGAATATAATTCTTTTTTATTTTTTAATCAAAATTTGCTCTACATTCCCTCGAATATAATTCTTTTGTATTTTTTAATCAAAATTTGCTCTACATTCACTCGAATATAATTCTTTTGTATTTTTTAATCAAAATTTGCTCTACATT
>SMSQ01026134.1:214633-231129 GCA_019453375.1 Ctenoplectra terminalis | reverse complement strand
TGCAAGTTGCAAATGATCAAATTTTCGTTATAAAAATGCTGAATAAAATATAAATTACCCCTAGCAAACAATCCATGTATATCGGAAGTGGGAAAATTTTGATCACAAAAATTCACGAGATAAAATCAAAATTATTTATTACCCTTCGTCGCTGTACCAAATTTTATTACTTTTAGCTCCGGTCTTATTTTTTAGTTAATTTTCGAGTTGCTGAATCCAAGTGATAATTTCCTAAAATACTTCCGCTCAACGAGTGCACCTTTCAAACAATTATTGTCGCAACGAAAGGGTTAAAGAATGAAGAAAAAAAAATAAAATGCAAAAGCTTGTGACCAACCTTCCTGTTTAATTGTTTAATCACATTATGTTGCAACTGGTTTGAGCGTTGGAGCGTTGCGTCAGGAAGATCATCTTCCGCGAACGTGGCTCTTAATCCTCGTGCATCGTTGCGAACCGGAAATCGACTGAGCACGGAGGTCGAGGTTTTCTCGTGTTACAAAGCCATGGTTACGATGCACTGTGGGCATCGCGTAATGCGTAGTCAGGTGTATGAAAATGAGGAATACGAGGCATATGAAAATATTGTACACGCGAAACAAACAAAAACACGAAATAAAAAAAAAAAAAAATCTCATACGGTGAATGGGTGGTGGAATTGTAATTGAAATAAAATTTCTTGGTTTCTAGCGTTGTCTTAAAAATTGTTCGTCGAGAATTGGAAAGAAGGTACGTCGAAGAAGTTGAGTTAGGAGAAAAATGTTGAATAATTAAAGAGGGAAATTACAGTCAGGTGAGCGCTCGTTGCACCGGTGCAACAAACTCACTGTCGTCCAGGGTTTCGATCGATTTCCCAGAGTCATTGACCTCTACCGCGATTATGCTAATACCTTTCCGTGGGTTTCGGTCTTGGTTTATGTCTTAGCCCGTTTCTTTGCGCTCGTAAATTTTTTTAAGTTTCATAGGACTATTGTGAGTATTGAACATGTTCTTTTGGGAAGAAACGGAAATTGTAAACGTTTTTGCTTTTCTATTCGTACGATTAATTTGCTTTGTTTTAAAATTAAGAAAGAGTCGAATGGACGAAGATGGAAAGTTTAATTCAAAATATAATCTCTGAAGAAAATTACACGCGTCGTCGTAGCGACTGCAGAGGAGTTCAAAGGGTTAATATTTTTTCTCCACATCTTCTAAAGCTGGAATAAAATTCGCTTTACGGACAAGAAGAATGTTTTGGTTAAAGCGAAGTTTATTTGGAAGGTATTTAGTTGAATTGTGAAAGAGGAAAAAATATTAAAGAATAGAGAAAAATATGGAAAAAATATTGAAGAATAGAGGAAGATGTGTAAAAAATAAAGAGCGAATGTATGAAAGTTAATAAAGTATGAGAAACGGAAAAAAAGAACAGAGAAAAGTATGGAGAAAATATAAAGGCAGTAGGGCAAAGGAAGGAAAGTCTGGAAAATGAAAAAAATTGGTGAAACGAAGGAAAAGTCTGGAAAAAATTGAAAAGGTAGGATAGAAAAAGCAGAAAGCTGAGAAAAAAAATAATATAATCGAGTAATGTTTTTTGGCTGTAAAAATATGTTGTCAACCAAGAACAAACTCTTCTCTGCGCTCCTCAGCTTCAAACACGCATACAAAAACGTTAACGACGATCTTTCTGCTCACCATTATCGCTGACTATCGCTAACTAGCTCTGTCCCTCGGTTCGTAGAACTTGATTGCCAGTGGCCTCCGTTTCGATTGGCCTCTCCGTGACTCGATCTCGTTTTCGTCGAATTTCGAAACGATAGAGTTGACCGATAGAATTTCTGCGAACGCGAATCACGGTGAAAATGTAAAATTTTCCTTTCTCGTCAGACACGAACAATGCACCTTTGAAAATGTAACGCGATGAATAAATTTTACGTCGGAAATTCGCGATGAATGTAATTCTGTCTGTTACCATCGTTCTCCATCGTGGAATAATTCCTTGAAATAAATTTTTCCGATTCAATCCACCGCGGTCTGCAAAAGCGTAAACGTTGAAAACTGTTCCGTCGCGAGCGATTAAATTTTCAGCCCGACTCGCGGATGCAAATTGAAATTATCTGGTCGCAGAATGGGGAAAAGGGATGAACCACTCGAGCCACGAGTTACCTCGTTTCGCGGCTCTTTCGTTGATAAAATGTCACTTGTGCGAGAGACGCCTCATTTTTACGAATTTACATATATTACCCTTGAGCGTTACGAATTACGGGAATAACGTCCTTCCACCGAAACTCTGAATTTTGCTCGCGTAATACGGCATTAATACGACGCAGCATAAAGATTAAAACAGGAATTTAGCGTGAAACAAAGAGAAAAAAAAAAGAAAAAAAAAGAATTGTAACTATCGGGACTCTCAAAACATATTAAAAGAGGGATCGAAGAATTAATAGATGGAATAAGATAAATACCGTAAGAAAAATTGAGAAAAATACGTTACAATTTTACTGGTTGTAAAAGATAGAAATATTCTAATTNAAGAAAAAAAAAAGAAAAAAAAAGAATTGTAACTATCGGGGCTCTCAAAACATATTAAAAGAGGGATCGAAGAATTAATAGATGGAATAAGATAAATACCGTAAGAAAAATTGAGAAAAATACGTTACAATTTTACTGGTTGTAAAAGATAGAAATATTCTAATTTATTCGAAACTAGCATGCCCCGTTTTAAGATAACATATGTATATCCGCGGTAATCTAAGTCCTCTGGCGAAAAAGCGCGCGAGAAGCTGCGGAACAGTTGTACACGTGAAAAAATTTACATGTTAATTATATGTTAACAACGCGTTTTTTTTTTTTNTTATTCGAAACTAGCATGCCCCGTTTTAAGATAACATATGTATATCCGCGGTAATCTAAGTCCTCTGGCGAAAAAGCGCGCGAGAAGCTGCGGAACAGTTGTACACGTGAAAAAATTTACATGTTAATTATATGTTAACAACGCGTTTTTTTTTTTTAGACGTGCTACAATAGTCTATGTCCGTCACAGAATATTCAGGAATAATGTTTTAAAACTTGAGGAAGATCGGTTCGGTAGTGAATTTTGCGCGGACATAAAAATTGGCTCTCTCTTTATATAACAATATATGTTTAAAAATATACTGAATAATTTTTACTGGAAAAATATTTTTCTATTTTTTGATATTCCTAATGAAGTCGCGTGAAATTTTTCGCTTCGCTCATTTTTCATTCGATCGCTCGTAACGAGTAGTATTTCATCCCTGTACCTTTATCCGTTCAATTTTTTACTCCAATGTATTCGGATAGCGTTGCTCCGAAATTTATTATTCATATGAAATTTAAATTTCTAAAATTACACAGGATGCACGCGGTGTGAAAGAATATATAAAATATATAAAATATTCTGATACACGAAGCAATTTTCTACCCAAGTTCTACTCTTTTTTTTTTTTTTTTTTTTGTTTCCATAAAAATCGACAATCTATTACGAACGGCTTAATGTTAATTATAAAATGTATCTGCCCGAATGGGAAGCGATGTTTTAATTGAAAGTAGAGATTATTCCAACCATAGGAAACGAACGTTTCGTACGTTTTGACCTAATATCGAATGTAACAGATATCAAAGTCTCATTGCGGCACAGCTGCCGACCTGGACGACAGATACAGTTAGAATTCGATGCATGCCGTTGCCGCGTTAAACCGTTCCATGCAGCTTTTGCTGAGACCTGTACGACCGCAATAAATCCGTCGGTGCATGTGGATTCGCGTGAAGCCTGGATGCGCCATGCAGCCGAGTGTAACATGCACCAGAAACAAAACTTTTGCATCGCATCGCGCTTAGAAACTAGTTGCGACGTACGGACAGAGGATTCCTTTTGCACGCGAATCGCTTGTGGCGGTTTCTCGCCAATCGGTTCCTCCTGATCTCGATAACCGGTGGAACAGTTTCTTCCGAGATATTGGCACGAAAGAAAATTTATTGCGATATTATTTAACGCTCTGTAGCCAGAATTTTGTCTGCTTACTGGAGAAAAAATTACGATCCATTACAGTTTTTCAGTTTGATTTGAAAACGTTCAACGCTAAAACTACCAAAGCGGTCAAAACGACCGGCTTGTAATTTCTCATAGAAGTTGTATAAATTTACAAGGATTCAGTTCGGTGAATTTTTCGTGATTTTCTGTGAAAAATATACGCGAAGATTTGTTCTTCTTACGCTACGTATTTTTGTAGAGCACCTATTACTTTTATTTCTTTGGGTACAAATGTATACTTTAATCATCGGTAGGTTTAGTTTTAAAGTAATAATCGTGGTGTCGCTACGGTAATACGGTAATCAAATTTAATAGTGATATAATAAATTAAATATAGATAAATATAGATAAATTTAATAGCAATAATTTAAGTCACACGGTCCTATAGAGGGTTAAATCCTTATGTGGACGATCAAAATGTTCACGATTATTGGATAATCTACGAAAATAGGAATCCGTATAAAAATCAGCTGTCCGGTTTATGAAAGATCGCATTGCCCGCCTTATGTGTGCCCTGTAAAAAGAATATACCGCATGGTGCATCGGAAAATCAATGCAGCGGTCCAGGGGTCTTAATCCAACGCGACCGGTCATCGACGTTTGATCCATTTTTCCCAGGAGCAACTAGGAAATAAATTTTCCCTCGTCCGTCCTCATTACGTTCACCCTTCGACCTGGCAACCCTTCCTCCTGACCTACGCCCTACATCCGCTCGTGTCCTCGTTTCGTCGTTGTTCTCGCCCCAAAAAGCGGTATCGGGGGCTGCAGATGGAAAAATATGCTCTTTAATGTCTGTGCACCGTTGCTCTTCCTCTGTTTCCTTCCTTCAATTGTTCGTTCATTTAATGTTGCATTTTTTTTTTTTTTTTTTTCGTACAACCCTCTTTCAACCCTCTCCGACTCGTTCCATCGTTGCGTTCTGTGTTTTAGAGTAAATGGAGCAGTTTTTAAGCAAGTGCAACGGAATTTTCTTGTACGGAAATTTTTTATGTTTCCAATATATATTTTATTTTTCTTTCTTCTGTAATATATTTACAACTATGACTGTCTAGGGTGGGCCAGTAATTTCGGTGAAATTTTGTTGTGCGTGTGGATAACGTCCAGTGGTGTTTCCATTATTTTTTAAATATTTATAAAAAAAGTTGTGCTACCACTATTTTTCAAATATTTACAAAAATAGTTATGCTTCCACTATTTTTCAAATATGTATAAAAATTATTGTATTTCCACTATTTTTCCAAATATTTATAAAAATAGTTATGTTTCCACTATGTTTCAAATATTTATAAAAATAGTTGTGTTTCCACTATCTTTCAAATATGTATAAAAATTATTGTATTTCCACTATTTTTCAAATATTTACAAAAATAATTGTTTCCACTATTTTTCAAACATTTATAAAAATTTTTGCACGGATTAATCGGTGATTAATTCTATTAACAATGGTGTTCTCTGTTACAGGGATGCTCACTGTTGTAAGCGAAGTACCAACGTTTCAGTATACCTTAGCCGAATGGAAGATCATCGTAACACATTACGGTGGATTAGCTGGCCTAGCCTTTGTTGGTCTTCTTCTGGCAGCGATTTTACCCTGCGTCGGGTTGTTCTTCTGTTGCTGCAGGTGTGCTGGCCAGTGTGGCGCCGAAACTCAACCCTTCGACAAAGAACACGATCATTGTAAGAAGGTGATGCTCAGCATGGTGCTGATAGCTGTTGCTACTGTTATACTGTAAGCATTTCATCTTATTTTAAAACGATATTTCAACAGACAGAATTGTCTAAATCGTACCAGTAAATCAACTTATTCTTTTGATATCCACCCTTCGCACCTTCGAACTTTTTTAAGCTTCATAGGACTATCGTGAAGACCTAAAAGTGTTATATAAACGTTTACTTCATTTATTTGCTTCACTTTGAAATAAGAAGAAAAAAGAAATTTGAATTGAGGAAAATAGAAAATTTAACTTAAAACTTACAAGGAATGATCCACAAATTAAACGAAATTATTAAACTTTTGGGGTATGCGGTAAATTATAATTAACAGAAATTATGAAACTTTGAGGACACGTAGCGCCTACGCAGATATGTATTAAGCAAAATTTTTTTTTTACTGCCAGAAATCAGCTTAACAGGGTGAAATCAACCCTTGAGAATTCGTCTATTTTTCGATCTTCCGTTACAACTCCCAAACTATAAGCGATACAAAGAAAGTTTCCCGGCAAAAGTCGTTCCCTTTCGTAAAGACTATTTGTTTGGTAAAATCATGAAAGGAATCAAGTGATTCTTCTCTGACATCAAATTCTAAGGAACTTAAAAATATCAGCAACAATGAAACGAGACGAAATTGATCCTCGAGCTCTCATTTTACCACTGACCTAAATAACTTCTTTTTCATCGAACAAAATTTTTCTCTCATTAATCTGTCTCTCCGCGCTTCGACAAGCATCGCCAATATCCATTCTAAAGAGAGCACTCAAACGAATATTTATACTAATAAATAATTGATGAACGTCGAACGATACTCGAACGAGAAGCTCGGAAACGTGGCCCTATATCGAGCGCTTTCCAATTTGTTTATTCTGCCGACAGAGTGGTCAGAGGCATGTTTCGATGTAATTTTCCAGGTTCGGCGTTGTCTGCGTCTTCGTGACGAACGAGTACATGCAGGATGGGACCAAGGAACTTCCCAACAATCTCAAAACCAGCCTAAAAGACGTGAAGCTGTATCTGAGCACGACAAATCTCGAGATCAATAACATCCTCAGGACTAACTTCGACGAGCTTGAAATTAATTTGAACAACGTTCTGCAAGACAGTGGCAGAATCGTCACTGAACAGCTCGCCGAGTACTCCCACGCAGTCTCATTGACCAATTTAAGCGACATTGTAGCTGGCTTAGAGTCTATCAAGGAGGATCTCAAGACCATGAACACGATCACGAGAGATCTAAGGACGAATGCTAGCCAGTTGGACATTGGTATGGGTCGCTTTGATGCCATAATAGAACTGGTATCTTAATTCTGAAAGAATTGATGCTTCTTAGATGGAGCAATAATTTCTAATTTACAGCAGTGGCCAATAAAGTTGCACCACTTCTGTGTTCAACATAGTTTGTTAAATATTCAGACACATTGAGAACTTTGTAATTATACTAAATTGTCTATATTGTCAACTCTGTAACGTTTTCTGTTAACTTTTGTTGCTAGAATTATCAAAATGGTCGAAATGATCAACTCCCGATTTCTTGTAGAAAATTTATCAATTTTCCGTGGTACATTTTCTTTGAAAAATAGGGACAAAGATTTGTCTCCTTTCTATTGTGTATTTACTTTTGTGTAAGCGTAGTTTAATCATCGATAGTTTCGGTGTTGGTAATCAATTTTTCAATCCTGACCGCGAAAGAAATTAAATTAAAAATTTATTGAAAATATGAAAGGAACCGATCGATCCTTGGATTATGACGGTCACGGTAGCTCCACGCAATTTTAAACCGAGCATGTTTAAATGTTGCGTTTCACAATTATTGTTATTTTTTTTCTTTTTTGGAGGGAGGTTCAGCAAATGTGTTACCAAAAAGCAACTCGTGTTTTTTCCAGTTATACGAGGCGTTAAAAACAATCTCCTGCACACGTTAGCGGCTTGCAAAACCGAACATTGCAAGCAGGTGCTGCACGATTATAAAGTGAATCAGATGTCTGTTCAAGTAGACTTCGACAAGGTATTTTTGCGCTTTGCTTCTGTGTGTTCGTCATCGACGTTTCGAGCATTGATCTAATCTTCTTTTTCCTTTACATGCGTACAGTACATGGATCGATACTTCCCGAAGGTATGATTGTTATTATTAACTTAAAATATACTCCTTCGGTTTTTCTCGTTGATCCGTGATGGAATTTATACATATATATATATATATTTTTTTTTTTTCTGCATCAGTTCGATGGAAGACACTATTTTCTTTTCATTATTTTGCTTTCCTGTTTAATTTCGCTTATTCTGTAAATTTATAGGAAAAGGAAGATAAGTTTCAGTTAGGCAAATTTAATTTGCTCGTGTTTCAATTGTAATCAACCAGTAGACCAATGGATATTGAGAAACATTTTCTTTGTCGAATCTAAATCATGAGAATTCTTTTTTTCTTTTCGTAACAATTAACCCATTCGCATCACGATTTAAATTGCAGAGACACTCGCTTATCACCGAAGCCTACACGATCGATCGTTTATAACTCGTCTCGATTTAAATATTTCCTACTCTTTATTAATACTAACTGATTATTACGATATATCAGAGTACAAAGGATAATATATATTAATAAATATAAAATTTTTATTGCAAATATTTTTATTCAACGGTACGGTACGATGTCGCTGTCGGCGGATTATTCCGCGTTTGATACGGAGAAGATAATTACTCGGGGAATATTCCGCTTCGCGATGCAAATGGGTTAAATGTTCAATATTGTCTGTTAAATATTTATTTTTATTAATCTTTATGGATGTCGAACCATTGGTTTACGAATAGAGTTATTGTATAAACTTGTCTGATTCCATGCTTACCACCAAATAGCTTCAGTCTGTAAGTCATAAGTTTAAAGCATGTCAACTTTCGATTCTGTGTACCGTTCGATATGTGTGTCGTTAATTGGAAACATCTGTTAAGTGTGACGTTTTAGAATAATAGAAACTGCTGTCCTTACCTTAACATGGATCCAGGGAAGGAAGGTTGCATTTATTTATTTTTTTTTTTATTCTTTTTTTACTTATTTCTTTTTTTATTTTTTTTTTTATCGAAAGACCCACGGACAATCGAGAACGAATGAAAACTTTTTCTACATTGCACAATTTTCCCTTGCTCAGTTTCTGAATTGAAACCTGTTAAACACGTCTTGAATTATACTTTGTTTTCAACCGAGCACTCTTTGCATTCTATCAGTCTGCGATGAAGAGCTTTCAAGGGACTTCACACACTTGAGTGCACTTTTCACGACACACAGTTACGTTCTCTTTCTTGTTCATTAACATACGCGTACGGTGTCCATTTTATAGAGACACAAGCATGACACTTTACATATATAGGTACATGACTAACTCTTCTATGTTCTCTTATTCAATGTGTCACCGAAGCATAATTGAAGACCTTGGCGCGAAGACGGTATGCGTACAGTTGTTCAAATTTGTTACAAGTTGAGTGAAATAATACAGGATGTATAAAAATATACTGTAGATTCTCGTAATTTTTACTCGCCACTTGGAGTAATACATCAACTCGATGGGCAACAATAGATGCATTTTATTTCAAAATTTCGTGTTTCTTTACATCACACAAGACCTAATATTGAATCTTAATTTCTTTTAATCTTCGTAATTTCGCTTAGTGCAAATTTATTTGTAAAAAGAAATTCCTGCATTTCATTATACAACTACGTAGAATTTTTACCAGACATTTGTACAGAATTAAAAGGGTACAATTTTCCTGATAAATGGACTTGCACAGTTTTCGCATCAAAGTCCTTCGATTGTTGCGCCTTTTTTTTTTCTTTTTCGTTTCAACAGACATAAGTCGCTTCCAACAACCCTGATTTAATTCGTAACGGAAGATTTTACGTGATTCTTCCAGTTGCCAAACGTCACGTCCGCTTTGAACAATATCACCAATCTTATGAACGGCAACATCGTGGCGGAAGTCAGCCAGGGCAAGGAGTCGTTTCTGAAAATTCAAAAGGACATCCAACACTCCGTGAATCAGACGATTCCCATTGTTAGCGCGAGCATCAGAAGAGCTGGTGATTTTTTGGGCACTCTTGCGAAGAATGTGACGATGCCTGTTGACAAGATAAAACTTGACGTAGACAAGATTTACATGAAGGGTCTGGACATCGCTCGGACGCACATCGATCAGTACTCACCCTACAGGTAAATCGGTAAACCGCGAATTTTTATTGAAGAGAAAATATCAGAGAATGCAGCTAGAGTAATTTTGGTTGAGATTGTCTAGCGGAGGAAAAATTCGAAAATATCAATCGTTTCGGATCTTTCGAGAATTCATTCGTATCCCAGATATCTCTTACATATTGAGATATTTGCTCCAATTTTTTTTTTCTTTTTTTAATTTATTTAAATATATTATACAATTATATTAAGTTGGCTTATTTTTTCTACGACGATTTCTACCACTCGGTCTGTAGACAAAATGTTTTTTGAGTTAGGATTTTTTTTAGAAACGTTAGTAGTTACTGTATCTTGTTTTTCTTAATGTCTTTCCCAATTTTATTCTATCTTACTAACAAATTTATTTTTTTTTTTAGGTACTACCTGGGTCTTGGAATATCAGGAATTTTGCTGACAGTATTAATGTGTCTCACTTTCGGCCTCTTCTGCGGTATTTGCGGAAAACGTCCCGATGGCTACGGCGACGACTGCTGCAATAAAGGGTCGGGAGCACGATTTCTTATGATGTAAGCTTGAAATAATTATGATAGATAACAGACAACAGATATAGATGCTTCTATTCGGTGCAATTTCTCCAGGGCTGTGTGGATCATCTTCCTTTTAACGAGCGTTTTGATGGTGATCACTGTTGCACACATGGTCACCGGTATTCTCGTACAAAGAGCTATCTGTGAGCCGCTGAAGAATCCCCAGGACAACAGAATGTTCGCTCTGGTTGATGAACTTGTGCAAATTAAGAAGCTATTGTATCCTCAGAATCCCAGTGTTGATGTGAACATGAGCTACATAATTTCGTAAGTGTACCATTGTTGTAGAAATTATTCTGTACTCAATTTCACTGGCTTGACCCTTTCGCGAGTTCATTTACATATTTCTTTTTTTTTTTTTTTTGCTATAATCATTTTTCATCTTTCGTGCTAGACTTTTTTGTCTCGTTCTTCACTTCATTCTCAGAATAATATCTGCCACTTCGAGAAGCAGTGTAAAATCGTTTAAAAGATTTATAATACCAATTATCGAATCGTTTCTTCGCAACAGAAGCTGCCACCGAAACGAAACGTTGTACAAGGTTATGAAGCTTGAAAACCTCTACGATGTGAACAACTTGCGCGATTACGCTGGTCGATCCGACATAAACAACACTATTCAACAGCTTCGTCAAAAGATCAGCTTGTCACCTGGCGTGGTCATTCTCACGGAGAGCGCGAAGTTGAAACTGAACGATCTCGCTCAAAGCGGTCTCAGCGACATCAAGTTCTATCAATACCTGGATATCCTCGCGCGTAACATAACCAATATTAATCTGGAGCATCTGGCGAAACAATTAAGAGACGTATCTGCGGAGCTGCCAGATGGACAGGAGGACATTCGAACCAGTCTGCAGAAGAACGCGAACGATTTAGCATATTATCACCAGCGTTTGGTGAAGCCTATGGTAATGCATAGCGAAGAGTTGGTCACGAAGGCTGTGACGCTCGAGGAAAAGATAAAATTCAATCACAGCTCGATGGCGGAGGCCATTCACCATCTTGTCGATGAAGTAACGAACGCGCAGGATATTTTGAACAATGACGGGCCGGGATACGTGCAATATGTAAGTTACTTTCGTTCGCTAACGTTGAAACGATTGGTGACCAGGGTGACCCGAATATTAGATTTATTCGTGTTCCATCAAATTTGTTTAATTTCGTTAAATTATAATTTAATCCTTTGCACTTCGCTGGCGTCGACGTGTTTTTAATGTTAAACGAATAGAAGATTGTAAATATTTATATTATCCCTTTTTCTTTTAAAGAACACTTTAAATCTTCACGATATTCCTGTGAAACTTAAGAAGGTTTAGAAGTGCAAAGGGTTGAAATTGCTGCGACGTGAAACGAAATCGTCATTTTTAGATGGTTTTTTATTGCAGCTAGCAACTAGGTTTGGAAACGCTTTCCTTCGTCAGGTCGACGACTTCCTCGAGCGAGTTATCGATCACACTTTGTTGTACATTGGAAGATGCGCTCCTGTTTCGAATGCGTATGACGCCGCGCTAGTCGCAGGATGCAACAAGATTTTAGATCCGTTTGTAAGTGATTCATAAAATATGTCCTTCAGGTTTTTTTCTTTTTTTTTAATTGTAAAATGATTTGTTTCTCCGTTGGTGATCCACAGAATGGTTTCTGGGTGAGCGTAGGCTGGTGCTTAGTCCTCTTCATTCCGACCATAGTCCTGTGCGTGAAACTGAGCGCGCTGTATCAGAAATCGGATCCCTATCCAGGGCCTCTAGTCGAAACGTAAGTCTCTCACATTTTTGATTTACAAAACGCAATTAAGTGTTTCCAAGATATAATTAGTTACCCGATGCATGTAGATTAAAAAATACCAAGTGTTTCCTTTTTGTTATGAAATCAGAATTATCTAATGTCGTTTGCCCGATTAAAAAGAGTAAGAAAAAAGAATAGCTTAGAGATGAACAATTGGCGTGATTATCGTTGGGAAAATATTAGGAAGACTGGGAACGAAAAGAAAAAAAAAAAAAATACTCGTTACATTCACTCGGAAACAATCGCTTCTATGATTTCTTCGCTAATTTCTAGCCGACAAATTCTGAGCACCTTTTTATGTAGAAAGTGTTGAAGTCTTCTGTCTCAGTTTGGTAGTTAATCGAGCTTCCATTATAACCCATAGCATGCACTTACTCACGCTTGCGATACCTTTTGATTTTCTGTTTTATAGTCGGCATGGATCATCCTAATGTTTCGTTTAGCGAGTCTCGAAATCGCATCGTCAATTCTCCGAGCAAATCTCGAGCGAATCGATCGACTTATTACTTTTTATATCGCCTCGGTTGTCGCCGTTTCGGCGTGTCCGCGTCATATTAACCCCTTGGCCTTATTAAACGACGTCTCGGGCGCATCGTGTATTTTCCTCGAATGTAAATTAGTTGTAAATATTACTAAATTTTAGTTTCAACAAATGTATCCATCTTATAATAATTTGGGATCGGATCTGTGGTAGAAAAGATTCGAAATAAATAGAATAAATAAATTAGAAATGTGTGCTGGCAATTTCAAACGACTATCGTTGCGATATGAATGGCTTCGAATCGTTCTGTCCGCAGAGGGTTAATAATTTAGTTATTTTTCTTTATGTACAGCAAAACAGTCGCCTGCTGCTATTTAAATATTAATAAATAATAATATTCCTCGTATTCGGAATCTTTTCCATATTTAACAACATTACTGTAGGCGCGGAAAATTATTAATTAAATAGTGCGCCAAGGGGTTAGGGTTCGGGTTAGGCTCGGGTTTAAATACAAAATTACATGGCAATTGTTCCAGAAAAATAATCGTTCGATGGTACGCGTTTTGTTTTCGCGTTTTAAAATAATAATAATAATGTTTCGCCTCGAAAATGTTCTTCATGACTGGAATTCGATTGTCTGATACTTTGAACGAATTCTCGAATTTTTTACGTAGCTCAGAGTCACGTCGCGATCGTTCCATAGGAAGAATTCTAATTTAAAATGGTCAGACGATCGAATCCCTTCCACCATCCAATGCTGTAGTTTATATTAAGTTAAAAGTAGCTAATGTGTGGAATGGTTGTTGGAATCTAACCGCTAACACACTCCGTTCCAGTGAATATTTGTATGACGCGTACGCAGACAGGGATAACATACCCCTTACTCAGTAAGTATACTACAACAGCCAAGTTGCTCGCATGTTGAAGTAATGTTGCTCGCGTCGCATGTCCATAAATCCATCCATAACGCTGTGAACACAACGTAATTGTTCGTTTCACGATCCGACATTGTCTGTTTCCCAATTTCAATTAAATAGGCCACGATGGAATGGTTAGTACGACCGTCGAGAGCGATTTTACATGATAAAATTTTGATTATAAAAAGCAGAAAGAAACGTTGAAAGAAAAATTAATTTTTAAATTCATACAGTATACGCGCTCTTTCTAGAGACTAATTCTCTATTTTATAATCGATAAATGTTACTCTGATCTTCGTTGGTAGATTTGTTATTTTTTTTCATAAAATTAAATTTTAATTAAATTCTTTTATAATGATCAGAGAACAGTTGGAATTGGTTACAGTTTCTCTGTTTGATTTATAATTGCTATAAAAGGTCTGTATCGGTACAGTGGTATAGTGATAAAGTTTAATAGTAAAATGATGAATAATTAAAATAAAATTAGAGGGTCAAAGAAATGGTCTGAGCTAAACATTTCATCGATAACTAATCTTCTGCAGCTTAAAGAAATTAATCATACGACTGTATCCTGTTTTTTTACAATCATAGACGGCTAGTGTGTGATAAAAAGAATTGTCTAGCGTGATTTGGTTCGTTACCGTGTTTATTCCTTTCGTTTGCACGAAACACCCCCTTAGATGTAATGAGCACCCTATGCGAGGTATTGTAGGATCCAAAGTTTGAAACCTTGTTAAAGATAATTATTGAAGTAAAATGGTGGAATAATAAAATTCCGTGGCTTACGATCCTACAGTATCGCTTTAGTTATTTAGATAACAGTATCTAAAATTTACAATTAATTTTCTGCTATAAGATATATATTTGTGACACCATCTCGGTTTCGTTGTTCCAAAGCCATCGAAGGAGATCCACGACCTACTTTTATCCGCATAGAAAAAATTCCACATTAAATTATATTTATTCACAATGATAATTCTATGCATCGAATCAAATAATTACAAAATTACAAAATAGAAGAAAGAATTTCTTTTTAATTTTTTTCTTCTTCTTTTCTTTCAAGTCGCTGGTCTCCTCAAATGAACGTGCAAATTAAAGATCGTTGAACTTGTGATCGCTTCAGGTGTTAAATTTTTTATTACACTAGTGCTAACGCTCGTGTACTATCCTCCAAGCGCTTTTAACTAACAGCCACGTGAAAAAAAAAATAAAATAAAGTAATCTGTATTTCCTACACACGTATACAATATCCGATCNGACCGGCTTGTAATTTCTCATAGAAGTTGTATAAATTTACAAGGATTCAGTTCGGTGAATTTTTCGTGATTTTCTGTGAAAAATATACGCGAAGATTTGTTCTTCTTACGCTACGTATTTTTGTAGAGCATCTATTACTTTTATTTTTTTGGGTACAAATATATACTTTAATCATCGGTAGGTTTAGTGTTAAAATAATAATCGTGGTGTCGCTACGGTAATACGGTAATCAAATTTAATAGTGATATAATAAATTAAATATAGATAAATATAGATAAATTTAATAGCAATAATTTAAGTCACACGGTCCCATAGAGGGTTAAATCCTTATGTGGACGATCAAAATGTTCACGATTATTGGATAATCTACGAAAATAGGAATCCGTATAAAAATCAGCTGTCCGGTTTATGAAAGATCGCATTGCCCGCCTTATGTGTGGCCTGTAAAAAGAATATACCGCATGGTGCATCGGAAAATCAATGCAGCGGTCCAGGGGTCTTAATCCAACGCGACCGGTCATCGACGTTTGATCCATTTTTCCCAGGAGCAACTAGGAAATAAATTTTCCCTCGTCCGTCCTCATTACGTTCACCCTTCGACCTGGCAACCCTTCCTCCTGACCTACGCCCTACATCCGCTCGTGTCCTCGTTTCGTCGTTGTTCTCGCCCCAAAAAGCGGTATCGGGGGCTGCAGATGGAAAAATATGCTCTTTAATGTCTGTGCACCGTTGCTCTTCCTCTGTTTCCTTCCTTCAATTGTTCGTTCATTTAATGTTGCATTTTTTTTTTTTTTTTTTTCGTNAAAAGAAAAGAAAATATATCGGTTATCGATCTAGCGAAGCATAGAATGCGTTCTTGGGGGTTGTAAAAAAAAACCTCAGGGTTGTTTCTCGCGAGTATCGCGAGCAATCGCACTCTTGAACGATTCTGGATTCAATAGGTTTCTTTTTTTTTNCGTAGTGACCAGGAGGCTAGTTTTTGTCGCGTACCAAGTTATCTTAGGACATTAATTACACGCGACACGCAGAAACAGCTTAGCAAACAGTACACTGATTTCTCTAACTCGCATGACGAGTAGCGGATTGGCGATCGATTGACTCGACTGAAACGTTACTTTTTTCTTGCAGCGTTCACGATAAGAAATACGTGTCGCACAGCAGAGATCCTTACGCGAAATACGAAAGCTACGATGGGCCAGCTGGTGGATACAGCGATCGGGAAAGAGTTCCGGAAGCGCATCAGAGCACGTCGCACTATCATCATTATTCCAGATACTCCGACGTAGCGCCGAAGTAAGTGTTGGAACGAATCGGTTGAAAAATCTGTGAACTGAAACCTTCTTAAAGCGACAGAATTATTCACGATACTCCATAAAAATCGCATCTATCTTTTTCCTTCTTTCTCAAGAAGAAATCATATTTCTCATCGAGGGTTGTTTTTCCCCTAAGATCTTATAAAAGAATCGTACTGTTGCTCTAAGGATTTCTTTTCTTTCCACTCATTTCACTTGGATCGTCATTTTACATTACTTAAAAAAAAAAAAAAAAAAAAAAAAAAAA
>SMSQ01026134.1:179291-210485 GCA_019453375.1 Ctenoplectra terminalis | reverse complement strand
TTTTTTTTTTTCCTTTTCTTTTCTATTATTCCTCGATCCGTCTTCGAGAGTTACGCGGCACGTTGCTCGTTCTATCATTCGAAGACTATTAATTCTCGAGGACGCGTTCGTCTTCATCGTTGCTCGACGAGCATTCTATAGCGTTGCAAGGAAATTATTCCGTGAAACCCTTAGTTATCCTCTGGCATTTAGTTCCTAATACACACCACACAGGATTGAAATCATCGTCTGCATTAACCAGTATTAATGAAAGTTCGTTGTCGCGCCTCCCTTATTGACCCCCTGGCGTACGTTTATTTATCACCGAACACAGAAACCGATGTTTGTTCAGAAAAGTAGCGAACGTGTATATAACATTCAGCCGCTTGTGTTTTATGAATTTTCGCTGTCTTTTACGTGAACTGCCTACCAAGGGAAAAAAAAAAAAAAAAAAAAGAAACCAAGTGCACAGAATGACTATGATTGACAATGACTATTACGCCAAGACGTCAATGAGCCGTCGTTGCGAGGAACTCGTGCGGTCGATTCGAATTAAAAAACACGAATGTAACGCAACTGCGTTTCTTCTTTAGCGTTAAACAGATTTTGTGCGACGTTGACACTATGCGTAGAATTTCTTTGTATTAACTTGACACAGTATCGAGCACAAGGTTTCTGTTAAACGCAGTAACAAATTGTTTCGCGAAATATTGTTTGGGAAAGTGCAGCAAAGTCGGACACCTTCTCAACGTTGAATAGAAAAAAAAATTGTAACTACAGTTTTTCTTTCATTTTAATCTGTAATCTAGGAATTAATTGTTATTAGGAATAGCTCGACTTGTGTTAATGCGTTAATAAAAATAAAATAGTGCAGTGACGAGCGAATGAAATCAAATTTTTTTCAAACATGAACACATAGGCGTGTGCAATTTACAAGACACAATTTATAAAACTTAACCATTGTAAGTAGAAGATTATAAAAAGCTCAAAGATTACCAAGACACCTGTTTGTAACACCTCGGGTACTTTAACACTAGAACTATCGACGATTAAAGTACAGCTATTCCTACTACAAAAATTCAGAATAATAATGTATAAGGAAATATCGGATGCAAAGGAAATAAATCTTTATTAATATTCGTTGTAGAAAATCGCAAAAGATTCTTAAAAATGCACCGTTAAGAATTTATAGAATTTATAGAATTTATATTAAAAAGTGCATACCATTTTGACCACTTCAGTAGGTTCTAGTGTTAATACCTCAGAGTGAGAATTAAAATTATTGTAACATAATTAATAATACAAAATTGATTGTCGAAAGATGTGTTCGCCGATTAGCCAAGAATTAACCTTACCAGAATCCACGTGAAAAGTTATACCAAAAACTATTTCCTAATTAAAAAATGTTAAAAAGTGAGAGATCCAACTTTGGTGCACTTTGTATTTAAAATGTTTCCAAAACCGTGTCGAATATCGAATACCTCGGTGTTTTATTATGTATCCAATTCGAACGGTTTGCTATTTAATGATTCGTTCATGAAATTCTGTTCCCTTTAAACGACACTGCCAAACTTGAACGAAGTCGCGTTCGGTAATTCATGCATGTAAGGCACCAGGTTTCTCGAGTCGCATCGATCGCAATCCTTCCGAAAAGAATAAAACTATTCGCGAAGACTCTTGGTGCGAGCAATCGACTCGACCAACGATTCTTCGCCATCTCGAGCACTGAACAACGCCATATTTAAATGCCAAACAACATTCTTTAACGTGGACCGTCAAGCTCGAACGTACATGATACTCGTTCGAACTTAACGATCCGTTTGTCCTCGATCTTGCCGGATCGTTCGTAGACGTAAGAGAATCCTGAAACGATCTTCCGCATCCACCGAGCTGAAACGATGATTCTCTCCGATGGCGGAAGCTCGTTTCTTCGCAAGATCGTCGCTGCAAAAATACTCTATGTACATGGTTCTTTAAGTAGACGTTTTTTCTTACTATTAACTTTACCGTGTAATTTACCGATCTAAGCTCCTAGAGCAGTGTTCCCCAGCCTATCTTCGAGTCGCGGCCCTCTTTTATATTAGCCGAGTAATCTAGGATTTTCCTAGACTGTTGATGTTTTATTTTTAAAAAGTGCATCGGGATCCACCGCGGTGGAAATTAGGAAAAATAAAATTCCGCCGCAACGAGTAGTTGGAAATAATATAAAATGTTTAATACGTACTAGCGGGTCGGATTTTTAGTAGTTTTTCAATGTTCGCCGCGCTGGATCTTGGGTGATTTTTATTTATCAAAAATCAGCGTTGAAATAGTAGAATATTGCGGTGTAGTCATAATTGAACCTTCGCGGTGAAACTTTCTGTGAAGATAATTGGAATTAAAAATAACCACGGTGATATAGAAAATAAAAAATACACTTTGCAACCCCTTTGGGGGATCGCGAACTCGCAGGTTGGGAACTCGAGTCCTAGGGGGATGTTTGCGCGTCGCATAGGGGTTGTGCGCGTTTATGGTGTGTCTACGCGACGAGTGAATATCTCGATAAGCAGATGCAACATCCGTACAGTACTTTGATGAAAAAAAAAAAAAAGAAAAAGGAAAAAAAGAGAAAGGTGAATCTTTTTTAGAACAAGGAAGTACTTTCGTTTTAGGTAGAATTATTCTCTGTAAATTAGAGGCTGCTTAGAGGGATGGTTAAATCATCCCGTGAAATGAAAGTCTTGGAATCTGTAGTTTAGAGAATAACTCTTTGCGGTTGGATTATTGTATTTCGTCGACGAATACGATGAAGTCATCGTTATTTCGCAAGTAATGCGGTACTTTTTGGCACGCTTCTAAAATAAAATCAAACCTAGTTATAACCACTTGTATCTATATTAATTTTTTATTTTCGTTTTCTTCGCGATATGTTTCTTCTTTCTTCTACCTTCGGATATTATTTTATATGTGGAACCGTTTCTTATTTAAATGATTCTAAAAATTGTAACAAGAAGTTTAATGGTACTAAATAAGGAAAATATAATTGT
The DNA here is from genome assembly GCA_019453375.1 of Ctenoplectra terminalis. Taxonomy (NCBI): domain Eukaryota; kingdom Metazoa; phylum Arthropoda; class Insecta; order Hymenoptera; family Apidae; genus Ctenoplectra; species Ctenoplectra terminalis. Next base: position 207,480 of record SMSQ01026134.1, on the reverse strand, counting down.
TGAGCTCATCGGTTATCAGTCACTGTAACACTTCATTATTAAGATTAAGAGAAGATTTTTCTCCGATGAGAAATTCAGATCTCTCGTCCCTTTTCTACTAAAATAAAAAAAAATACCGCATTATTTTATGAAATGATCCAATAATTTTTCGAAGCGAAAAGAAACGTGCAAACTGAGCCGACAGACTGCAAAGGGTTGTAGTAAAGAGTTAAGCGTTTAAAGTTTTGAATTTAGATACTTTAGAAATTGAAGTACTAATTGGTACAAGTTAACAGGAGTTTTGTAAAGCTAAATTGAACTTGTACCACTTAGTGTATCCAGAATAATTCAATTCGTAGGTCCAAGTTCGACGATGTTTCTAAGTGTTCTCATCGTTCTATAGATCCAATGAATTACTGTACAGCAAGAAAAAGTCATCGGGATGTTGCATTATCCGTAGGAAACCTGTTTCGCATAGTCGTTGCCATTTCGAGCAGCGAGTTTTAACGTTAACAATTGTACGGTAGATTACGCCGCCCATGCTACGGTCTTTAATCGACTGTCAGCAGATTGCCAAAAAAAAAGGATAAAAAAATACAAAAAAAAAAAAAAATCACAGTACTTTCCTCGTACATCGTGTGAAGACGTAAGAAAGTGGGAGCACAAAATCATTAGAGTCTTTTTAAAAGGGATAACGATATGAAGGGAGTAAGTGAGGATCGCGTGAAAGTGAAAACCGTATCTTTGAATGACTGTTCGAATAAAGATGGCGAAGAGAATAAAAAAGAAAAAAAAAAGAAAAAAAAGAAAAGAAACGAGACGAGAAACAGAATTTTTTCGCTCTATCATTACCGTATTTACATACACATTTAGAATAGTGGAAAATAAGCTACGTTTTTAGCGTAATATCGACGGAAACACAGATATCATCGTCGTATGTATGAAAAACCGAGGAACCGTGATGTCTTTTTTTTTTTTTTTTTTTTTTTTTTTTTTTTTTTTAAAAANCCAGAGAACGAGTGCCGTGCGCAAAATTCGTGCGAGTCGCACGAATGACGAAAAATTGTAATTGTTGTGTGCCATTGTAAGGCACCGCGAAAGGAAACCATTTTTCTGGTGCTATTTTTATATGGGAAACGTAGCGACGATTTGATAACAGGCACTCCTTCTCTATATTCTGAAACGTGTTGAATAAAGTGTAAGACATGGTGATCCTTGAACCGCTGGAAGGAAGGGACACTCTTTTTACTGCCTTCTAGATAAAACCACGGAACATGAGTTTGAAATTTTTCTAAGGCCCTCGATGTCGGTTCACCTATCGGTAGTCGGGGTTTCCAATCGTAAAGCGTGTCTCGCGGTGCATGGATTTTATATTACAGTGAGCTCGGTACGTATTTTATTAAACGTACAGCTTAGATGATTTTATTAACACGTTGGACACCGGTGGGGTTGTCGATGAACAGTGGTAAAAGCATTTAAATCAAATAAATGATAATTAAAAAATGTTCGATACTGTTATTTTAATTGTTAATTAGCAATTGGTACGAACGTGTTAAATGTGAACAATTATTAATTAGTATTTTCTAAGAATATTTGTTATTTAATCATTGTTCCATTAAAAAAAAAAAAAAAAAAGATAGGAAGAGTTCAGAGATACTTAACCATCGAATTGAATTAAAAGAAAAAAGATAGGAAGAGTTCAGAGATACTTAACCATCGAATTGAATTAAAAGAAAAAAGATAGGAAGAGTTCAGAGATACTTAACCATCGAATTGAATTAAAAAAAAAAAAAAATAGTTCAATAATGTGAGAACAAAAAAAGGTGTTTGAAAGTAAAGTTGATCAAAAGTATTGAACCTTCGAACGAATATATCTTTTCGAAGGGTGTAAAAAATTTGAATACGTCGACACTATTTATTTTTGAAAGCAGCGACTACTGATAGGTAACGCATGAGTTTTAAATAATTTCGATGTAGAGGTATTTATACTTTTAAAGGGTATCGTTCGAGAGTTTCCTTGCATTCTCTTGTCTGCTCAATCTTCAGGATCACCCATAGCGTTTACCGCTGGGTGTTCTTCGTTTCTTTCGCTGAACTTCAGCAGCCATTCCATCGAGATTGTTTTTTTTTTTCTTTTGTTTTTTGTTTTTTTGAAAATCACGAGAGGAAACGAAAACGTGTTCGATTCTTCTCGTGATCTTTAAAAAATGCGTTTCGTGTCGAAGAATGTCGAATCTTTTCGATCGGAGATGTGCAAGTATGCGAATGTGGTGTATGCCATCGACGATGGTGTTTTTTACAATTCACCGATTGTGTTTGTTAAAATTAATTATTATTGCTATTACAATGATTATTAATATTATTATTATATTATTATTATAAAATGAGTGTATCACAGTTTAAATATATCTATTTTATATTAAATCATCAACGCTACGGGTTCACTGTTTGCAGAGATTTTTTTCTACAGCGAACACTCAGGTTTGCGAATACAGTACTGAGAAAAAATTTTTAACCGCGCACCAAATGAAAATGTTTCGTTATTTTATAATTGATCTTATCGTTTATCGAGTAGAACAGGTAATTATATCGTATTCTTCGTCATTCTCGTTTCGATAATTAAGAAAATTCCTTTCTCTTGCTGACTTGTTACAAAAAATACTTGTTTTACAATATTTAAGATAGGATTCCATTTATTACAGAATTTGAAAAAAAAAGCTAAAAAAATTGCACAGTGAGGTATCTGAAAAATTCGTTTCCATGTAATAATATTGCTAAACGTTTTATAAAAATTACAAAACATTATTAAAGACGGTTCAATACTTCTGAACAGTACTGTATTCTTATTATAAGTCGTGCACATAATTTACACATATACAAACCCATTAACATTCCCCAGTTGTTTGCCGATAGATAAGGCCACTTTTGAAGATTATCAATAACGACCAGCTTTTGACCACTCGATATTTATCGTCAGCAATTAATTCTGTTATCTTTACCCCATTTACGCATCACTCGAATGATCTGCTCCACTTGTGAGTTCGAAGTGTTCTTCAGAAGTTGTACGATCTCAGGTAATAATTCCCTACGAATAACCGCATCGATAATAAAATTTTATTCTAACAATATCAGGCGTAGGAAACAATTCTGTGCCGCTCGAACCATTTCTAATTCAATGTTTTAAAATAAAAAAAAATATTTATTAACTTTGGGACGCGCGATCTCGCTGCGATCGTATATATATTTCTTTGTTTTCCAAGTGAAAACAACAAAGACAAACATACGATCGCAGCAAGATCACGCGGACAAAAAAAACAAAGAGACTTTTACAATTTTCTTAAATTCTTGCCTATCGTTCGTCCAAGTATCTTTGAATTCGTGTAGCGTACAATCTAATGGAAAGTAGAGGAAAATCGACACGGCGCTTGAGGTGTTAACCAAAGACTATGTTTCTCTGACAAAAGCATTCAATTCTTTCCTACGCCTAATAATTCAACAAATATGATACTACAATTTATATAAATATATTGATACGAAAACTTGCTTTGGTTGTCTTTCAGCAACGATATATTGAAACGTGCCACAACAAGCGCCTCGTTTCCCTTCCCAGTTTTCAGGACTTGGATCCATGCGTTCCAACATGTCGAATGCTTTCGCTGCGTACCAAAATTCGCCAACTTTGTAACAATCGTTGGCTATCAGTTGAAGCAAGTTAAACGAGTCCGTCGTCGTGTCCATTTTTAAGTACAAGTCCCAGGCCAGTTGAGGTTTTTTGTTCATTATGTCTGAAACAGAGTAAAATGTCAATATATCGATTGAAATATAATTATTACAACGTGGTTACTTACAGCAGTGCGCCAAAAGGCTAATGTAAATGTAATCGTTCTTATATTTCTCGTTTTTTATATTCAGAAACGCCTCTTCCGCCTCCTTGAAATATCCTGCAGCGGTCTGTGCCTGGGCGTAATTAAAGTTAAAATTGTCCTCGTTAGAGAAATACGTTTTGATGGAGTTGAGGTACACCAGAACTTCCTCGAATTGGCGATAAAGGAAGAAACAAGAGGCCATGCATTGTCTGCCAGGTATTGTATCGCACTCCGACGCAGAAGAACCGACTAATTGAAAATATTGTTGCGCCGTCTTTACGTTGTCGCGCTGAAAATATTTTTGTTTATTCGTTTACTTGCCGATGATTGTAAAATATTGCGGTACCGCGTTTGCGTTAACGTCAGAGGATCTTTATGCGGATTTATATTTTCTAGAATTTAGCATGAAAGGTAGAATTTTAATAAATTCTTTCATCTCTCGAATATTATAAAAAGTGCGTTTCATATTACTTGCGATTTTGCGCGATTAAATTAAATATAAACGCATAAAGATCCACAATCTTGTAAAAGTATAGTTACATAATAACTATACTATACTGTTATTGCTATTATTATTATATTTAATTTTCTGTCATTTGTTTTTCTCTACCAACTCACGGAATTCGTTTCTTGTCCCATTACCGCATTAACTATTCCTTTTAAAATATATTCCTGTGGAACAGCTGGCTCAAGATCCTTAATTAATTCGAATGCTTCTCGCACGTCGTCTTGTTTCAAGTAGTAAATTACCAGATTAAGTCTGGCCTCCGGTATAACGTCCACTAAATTGGGCAAAATTTGCAGCGCTCCTTCGCCGCTCTTAAACACCTGAGAGAAAATTAATTATTAGTCGGTTTAACAGAGATTGTAAAATTTAACGGAGATTGCAATAATTTATAAACGTTACACACGACTGTATTGTGACGAATGAGATCGTGACTGAAGCTGAAGGAATTGGACATTTTTTCTATCAATTGTTTCATCTCGTTTTGTGCAGCATTGCCATTGTACAGACGAAAATGATTGCATGCTTTCAAGTTAATGGCAATCGCGCTGTCAGGATATTTTTGTAAGTAGACTTGGAGAACTTCTTGAGCAACGTCGTAGTAGTCCAGTTTGTAGTAGCACAAGGCAACGTATACGTTCAGCGCAAAGTATTCTCTGCAACGAATAAATAATAAAGTTCGTGAAAATGAATTACAGAAAGCGAAAAATATTTTTCTTTTCTTTTTCAGATAAAGAATAGTGCTTTACTTAAAATGCATATTAACTCGTTAATCAAGACGTCACTTATGGAATTGGTATTTTAATTCAGAGCATGGAAATAATAGGATGAAGGAGAAGGAAGGAATATTGGGTACCTGGAACTTTTTAATTCTCTGATCAAACGCACGTCTGAGTTTCTGTTGCTCAAATTTTCGTCGATGCTACTCGAATCGTCGCTATCGAAGTCCCTGAAGAACAGCTTGATTATATATAAAGTATATAAAATTAAGAATTTAAAATTCATTTTTTAACCGGTTCAGAGAGGGCACGTTTCCAGAATTAATTATTTTTCAATAATTAAGACTTCTATGATACTTGTCATAGAAACAAATTTTTAGTACAACAAATCATTTGAGGTGAAAGCTTTTTTCTTTTAAAAACTCATCCTGAAATGGTCAAATAAAAAATAAATAAATAATAAAAATTTGATAACAACCTGTTCTCCAGTAGAATCTTTTTANAAAATAAATAAATAAATAAAAATTTGATAACAACCTGTTCTCCAGTAGAATCTTTTTATAAACATCAATAGCTTCTTGGTAATGAGCTCTCAGATAATGAATAGACGCCAAACTAAGCTGATCTTCTATCACATCCTCCAACATATGATGATATTCCATTAATCTTGCTTCGTTTCCCATTTTATGGGACAAGTGAAACAGGAGTCTGTTTTTCAATTTACTGTGTGGAGCATCCTCCAATATTTTCTGGGAATCAGGGTACATCCCTAGATAGAAATAACAGCATGCTAGATTCGTCGACAAGTCTGCAGGTGTTTCTTCTTTTTTTCTTAAGTTTTCGTAAATGGTGGCTGCACGTTTGTAGTCTCCAAGGTGGAAAGAACAGTAGCCAATCCATAGGTCAGAGTTCAGAGCACTCTCCGTGGCATTGTTAAATTCCAAAAGTGTCAAAGCGCCCGTGTAATCACGTTTCTCCAAGAACTCCTCCAATTTAGGGATCCTTTTATCCGATGCAGACCTTTTAACTCCCTCGGAAGAAGCTGGCTTGGCTCTTGATAATATCTGTTCGTAAGTTTTCACGTTGTAAACATTAGAATCATTTGTCAACTCGAGAAAATAAATAAAATAAATATAAATAACGTAGAATGATTTTTTTAAACCACCGATGAATGATATATATTAAAGAAAAAATAAAATACGATGCACAATGTTTACCATTTTTAGTCACCCGTTGCTAATAGTTACTCGAATTCATCGATCGCTTCACGGCGATAAAAGCGAGTACTCATAGGGACGATGCATTCGTTTAATTAAAAAATTAATTCCCGGTGACATAATTGTTCGATTAAAACGTACAGAAAATTGACAAATTTTTAGATACCAAGATATTTCGAATTTAATTTTTTTCTCCTCCGCCTATAGATGTCACCTTCTATGGCGGTGAAATTTAAGTACTCTTGCGCAAGAGTCACCGTATTTTACTTGAAATAAAAATGTACTCGACTGATTTATTAAACCGATTCAATTTTGCTTGGTAAAATGTTCGCGTCGGCGTTGAATTCGATAAAAGGGGAAAAGAAAAAATTGCCGCGATAAATATTTGACAGAAAAGAGGAGTTTAATAAATAAGGGAACACTGTACGCGTTGATTTGCGTAAACTTGATAGGAATTTTGATTAAACCAATCCGTTGCCGAAAAAGTGCCACAATATTTGACCCAAGTCAAGCTGATAGAAAATAATATTCAGAACGCGACCGACCGTCGTGGAGGTTACATCGCCGGTGGTGTTAACAAATTTCTTTTCGTAATGTTGGACGGTGTCAAACATATTTTATTGGTCCTATCTGGTAAAGGTGGTGTTGGAAAATCGACTATCAGCACGCAACTAGCACTTGCGCTCAAAGAATCAGGTTTTCGGGTGAGTTTAGAAATTTCTAATAATCTTAGGTTAGATTGCTTACATGTCAAAAATGTTTCAGGTTGGATTACTAGACGTTGATCTCTGCGGACCAAGTGTGCCTTATCTATTGAACTTAGAGGGTAGCGATGTTCATCAGTCGTCCGATGGGTAATTGAAATCATTTTTCTATATATTGTCATGAACACTGTATCTCTAAATTTTTCATAAAATATGTTCTCGCATTTTTCTTCAATACTTGTAAATATTCTTAAGGATACGACTGCTTCTGTACCTTATTATTATTNTCAGTCGTCCGATGGGTAATTGAAATCATTTTTCTATATATTGTCATGAACACTGTATCTCTAAATTTTTCATAAAATATGTTCTCGCATTTTTCTTCGATATTTGTAAATATTCTTAAGGATACGACTGCTTCTGTACCTTATTATTATTATTATTTTGTTATTCAGATGGGTGCCGGTGTTCGCCGACAAAGAACAAAAACTTGCTGTTATGTCGATAGGATTTTTATTGAAGAATCAGGACGAAAGTATCGTTTGGAGGGGTCCGAAAAAAACTGGAATGGTTAAACAATTTCTGACCGATGTTGTTTGGCAAGATATCGATTATCTGATCATCGATACACCACCGGGAACTTCGGACGAACATATCACCGTGATGGAGAACTTGAGGTAAAATTAGAATTTATTTTATTCCTCTTACTTGTTTGCTTGTACGTACTTGTTACACTAAATATAAAAGTACATAGAACAAATTCCATAGATCCGTGATACTGCTGGTGTCATGTGCTTTTGGAACCTCACATGTGACTATGATTAATAATCATGTGATGTTGAAACCAAGCATATTTCTAGTTAGATAAGCAATTAGTCATGAGGTTGATAAGCACACGCATTATTTGAATGTGTGGAAGAGACTGTATTATGACGTATAATTCTGTGCCGAAGTTATGTTTTCTATTTTTGTTTTTTTTGTTTTTTTTTTCTTTTTCTCCAGAAATGTTAAATGCGATGGTGCGCTTATAGTCACCACTCCGCAAGCAGTTGCAGTTGACGATGTTTTACGAGAAGTAACATTTTGTAAAAAAACTGGAATTCATATATTTGGTATTATTGAAAATATGAGCGGCTTTGTCTGTCCATCGTGTTCGGTTAGTGTAAAATATAATTATTTTTACGATAAAAAGAAGTTTTCACTGTCTTTATGAATGATAATATTTATAGGAATGTACAAATATATTTTCCGCGGGCGGAGGAATAGCTCTTTCGAAAATGGTGAATGTACCGTTCCTGGCGAAAGTGCCTATAGATCCACAAGTTGGAAAATTAGCGCAAACTGGTCAGAGTGTTCTGGTAACTTTACCTGACAGCCAGGTAGCACAGGTGTTTCGGAAACTAGTCGAGGAACTTACCCAGAGCCAGGAAGCATGAGAGTGAAAGCTTCGATCTCTTATTCACAGCGTTTTCAGCGATATACAATATTAAGTTCGCGATCTTAAATTTCATTTAAACCCTTTGCGAGAAAACACATTTTTTGTTTTGTTTGTTTTTTTAATTATTTCACGGTGAAAATAAATAAGGTAAATTAAGTTGAAAACATTTAGTATTTTGTTAAAAATATATATATGTACTTCATGACATCATAACAGACATATGACATTGTAAAATATTTGCATTGTATAAAAATGATATGTATAATTGCAAAGGGTTTGTCTAAATGCATTTTACATGAAAGAGGTAGAATGTACTTGTATAAATACAACAATTTTTATATGGTAGCATCAACGGGAGGTATATAAAGTTGGAAGTTTTTGCACGTTGCGATAAATATATCAGTAAATGTGTGTACATGTTATACTACATCAGCGTTAATAAAAACACACAGATACACTTTTAAAGTTTTTTGTACAAAAGTGTGAATAGAATAATGTACCATTGTATAATATATATACATCGAAATTTTTGTAAATTGATGCGTTACTCTATTTACAAATCATTTCAAATTCAATGTTATCTAATTAGTTACAATTTTTAATCGTTGTACACGTACTCGAAAATAAAAAAAAAATATATTTTCCTCCTATTTTGATTTTTACTCGTTATAAAATAACGAAACAAATTACTGATTCGATATTCGTTTCAGGTAAGCTGTCCAAAGTTCCTTTTTGTACTCTAACGTGGCAGCCAATTTATCTTGCGCCTCGGTAATACCTCTACCGACCACAGCTAAATCGGCACCAGAATTTACAATAGATTCTGGAGTATTGTACTGCTGTCCCAAGTCGTCGGAACTTTTTGACAGCTTTACTCCAGGTGTCAACTGAATAAGCCCCAGAGTCGAGAAAATATTCGACTGACAAACAATCCCAGTAACCAAGTTCGAACTTTGCGCGATAGACACAGCGCTCTCCGCGTATTCACCGGTCGTTAAAGCTCCTTTGGAAGACATTTCTGCTAATATAAAAAAGCCACGAGGCTCGTTTATATTTTCCAAACCGCTTTTTAAACCATCTATAATAGTTTGTCCAGCGACTGCGTGAACCGTGACGATGTCAGCCCACTCTGCTATTTTATAAATGCCTTTGTAATACTGTAAGGACACCGTATTTCCAATATCGGCAAATTTTCTATCTTCCATCAATAAGAAGTCATGTTTTTCAGCTAACTCCTTCAATCGTTTTATAAAATCCTGGTTAAAATCTTCTATTATATCTACGTGCGTTTTGAGCATCACAATGTGCGGTCCTGTTAAATCAGCCAATTCTAAAATAGCGTCGGCCTTAGTTAGGTCCGCCGCTAAACATACAGTAGATTGTTTTTCTACCATCAAATTAAATAACTTAGAAGCAATTGTATTCTTGGTCTTGCTGGCACGAACGTCAAACGAAGTCTTCAATCGTTTATCTGAAACTGTTTTAAGATGAAATTGAAATTTAATATCGCACAATGGATAGCCAATTGGTTAACAACAATTTTCTCACCTTGAACAGTGACAATAGGAGCCTGATATTTCAATAAATAATCGGTCACTTCTTTCACAACCTTTGGAATAATTCTATTAGTTTCCAAGAGGTAAGCCATGAGCNACTCGTTATAAAATAACGAAACAAATTACTGATTCGATATTCGTTTCAGGTAAGCTGTCCAAAGTTCCTTTTTGTACTCTAACGTGGCAGCCAATTTATCTTGCGCCTCGGTAATACCTCTACCGACCACAGCTAAATCGGCACCAGAATTTACAATAGATTCTGGAGTATTGTACTGCTGTCCCAAGTCGTCGGAACTTTTTGACAGCTTTACTCCAGGTGTCAACTGAATAAGCCCCAGAGTCGAGAAAATATTCGACTGACAAACAATCCCAGTAACCAAGTTCGAACTTTGCGCGATAGACACAGCGCTCTCCGCGTATTCACCGGTCGTTAAAGCTCCTTTGGAAGACATTTCTGCTAATATAAAAAAGCCACGAGGCTCGTTTATATTTTCCAAACCGCTTTTTAAACCATCTATAATAGTTTGTCCAGCGACTGCGTGAACCGTGACGATGTCAGCCCACTCTGCTATTTTATAAATGCCTTTGTAATACTGTAAGGACACCGTATTTCCAATATCGGCAAATTTTCTATCTTCCATCAATAAGAAGTCATGTTTTTCAGCTAACTCCTTCAATCGTTTTATAAAATCCTGGTTAAAATCTTCTATTATATCTACGTGCGTTTTGAGCATCACAATGTGCGGTCCTGTTAAATCAGCCAATTCTAAAATAGCGTCGGCCTTAGTTAGGTCCGCCGCTAAACATACAGTAGATTGTTTTTCTACCATCAAATTAAATAACTTAGAAGCAATTGTATTCTTGGTCTTGCTGGCACGAACGTCAAACGAAGTCTTCAATCGTTTATCTGAAACTGTTTTAAGATGAAATTGAAATTTAATATCGCACAATGGATAGCCAATTGGTTAACAACAATTTTCTCACCTTGAACAGTGACAATAGGAGCCTGATATTTCAATAAATAATCGGTCACTTCTTTCACAACCTTTGGAATAATTCTATTAGTTTCCAAGAGGTAAGCCATGAGCGTGGTAATCGAATATAGACTCTTCACTCGAATTCCATGATTCTCTATATTCTTTTTACCACCCTGTTCTCTGTCAATAACTACGAAAGCTTCGGTTACTTTTAAACCTTCGTTTCTAAGAGCATGAACTGTTTCTAGAATGCTGCTACCACTCGTGACCACGTCTTCGATAATCACACAGGGATCTCCTTTCTTAAATTTTCCTTCTATCATTTTCTTCGTGCCATATGCCTTTGCTTCCTTTCTTTTAATCAACATCGGTACGTTAGAGTCAACAGAAATCAAGGTTGCTAGTGGCAAAGCTGTATAAGGAACGCCACAGATTTGTGCTATATGCGAGGATTCTTCTGCAAACTTCCACAATGCTCTGGACAAGCGAACCTACCAAAGGTGTAAAAGTATCGCATAGACTGTTGCTTTAAAATTCATATTTAAATATTTATTAATAAGTAGTTGTAGTTATTTTAAGAACGAAACTTACCATTACGTCTGGATGTGAAATTATAACTCTTAAATCGAAATACACTGGAGTTTTTATACCAATTTTGGTTACAAATTCTCCAAACTTCAACGCATCTATTTCGTAAAGCTCGATAGCCAATTCTTTTAATTCGTTATCCATAGCACTTGAATTTTTGAACATTTTTTTTCTTTTCCTTTTTTTTGTACGAACACGTAATTAAAAAAAAAGCTCGTAATTAGCTTCGATTAATTAAGGTTAGTTCGTTGGTTTAATATTACGGAACTTATTTCGAACTATACTTTTAAAAGATATTTAGTTTTACATAACATAAAAACGAATAAAAGATGTACGTATGATACGTATGAAATAATTATTTTTAGTATAAAATGTCTGATTATCAGTCTCGTGGTTATCACGAAGTTAGTTTACTTTCCGATATACGTATATCTGGGCTAACATACGTAATAAGATGGAAATGTATCAATTTGTTTAAATACCAAACTTTTGCATGTACAAACGTATCTTTATTATTTTACTTCTTTTTCTTTAGAAAAACGGGTTATAAAAATTTCATTTTATTCAATTTAACGAATAATCTAGGGGAGCATAACAATTTTCAAGTAACACATAAATAATTAGAGAAATATATTACAGTATAAAAAAAAAAAAACGAACACATTAATAATATTCTCTTTATTTCTTTTATTCAATATTGCTGTTGTTATAAGTGAAAACTCGATTCTTACCGAGATTATTAAATACCGTAAAAATACATTATCGTACTATGTGCGATAATATCAAAAGTTGAATGTCTTTCGATTAGTTTCCTTATTTTATTTATTCCCCCAACCCCAAAGGCCTTTGACAAATCCTGTAAGACCAGCTTGGTCGCCTTTCTTAGCTTGGTCGCCGAGTTTCTCGCTCAAATCAGGGAATTCAACCATATTAAAGGCTAAATCGAAAAAGAGCGGTTTGCAAGGGATAGGTTGCATAGACGGTGGCAATTTATAAACGTTCGGTTGTTTTGTAAGAAGGGCATTGTCTTCTCTGTACTCGTGTAAACGTTCGTACAAAGGCTTCTTACTTTTCGCGTATTTATTAACACCGGGTTCCTCCTCTTGTCCGTCTTCTAAAACGCTGTGCGCGTGTGCCGCGTACTTGGCACCTTCTATAGAACTCTCCAACTTTTTCAGCGCTTCTTTCAATGATTCTGGAAGTACTTTACCATACTCTAGCGCATTCTTCACATGTTGAGCGGATCTCTGATACAAAGCCATTGCTTCCCGCCATCGGTGCAGATTTGCCAACGATTGTGCCATGTAGTAACACCTGAAGGCTCTGTAACTCTTTGTCTTAGCTTCCTGTTCTCGCACAAATTCCTCGTCGTCTTGTAATTGCGATATCTCGACGAGATTGTGAAGAGCCGCCTCGTACAGTCGTACGATATCCTGTGGCTTTGCTTTCGAGGATTCTTCCGCCGCTTTAATCAATGCCAAATTCCTTTCCAAAGTACGAGTCAGTCTGATGTATTGCAAATACGTAATTAAATGCTGTTGAGGAGATAGTTTGTCGTTGTCTTTGTTCTTTAACTCGCTCTTGAAGAAGTCTCGTACAACCGAGATCGCGTCCTTACAATCTATCAAGTGCGCTTCCAGTAGATCTATCTTAGCTTGATTGGTGGCCGCTTTCTCCAACGTTTGATTTAATCTAGAGTCGGCGATTAATAGACCGGCAGCTCTCGATGGCACCACTCCACACGATTTTCCACGCCAGGTCACTTCTTCCGCGGTTGCCTGTTTTTCTCGAGTCTGAGCTATCAAGGAGTCTAAACTTGCTAACAATTCGCCGCTCAGTTGTCCTCTCATTTGCATTAAATCGTCAATGGCAGTGGTATCTCCGATGTTATAGGCACAATATCTAAGGCTTGGAGCGAGCTCCTCGACGCGAGCATTGTACATCACTTGCTCTAATTCTGGTAGCGCGGAAGCTAACTTTCCATAGACTACTTGAGCTTTCTTTAAGTTCTCCATTGCTTTCTTCCATAGTTGCAATTCGAAGTGTAAAGATCCGTGTATCCAAGCCACGTACGCTTGAGCTTCTAACTTTGTTCTCGCGTTACAATTAACGTTCTGTAAGAGATGTCTACGTCGATAAATCGTTACCTTTTAACCGTGTAATAATTTAACTTACCTCTATTAATTCTTGTAACTGCAAGGAGTAAGTAGCAGCTTTTCTTAGCCTCGATATCAAATGGAATTTTTTCCTTGGCTCCGTGTTAGATTCTTGACGCAGTTGCATGGCATAGCTCCAAGCGCGTTCTGCCATCATTAATGGAACTTGTAAAAATTTATCATCCGTCACCATCGTAACTGTAACATCTCTCCTCTTAAAGTGACGCTTGTCTCCCTGTGGAACTTTTAAAACCTTTCTCAGACGCCTGAGCCTTCTCGAACAGTAACCACGGTAACGTTGGTAATCGCCGTGTCTTAACCCATGTTGCTGCTGTGCTTCTTTTATTATTTTCAATACTATTTAACTGTTAAGTGGTTATCTCATATGATTCTTGGAAATACAAGAAACAGGAATAGCAGCAGTTAAATGTATCAAGTTGTGCTTTATCAAGGACAATCGTTATTTATAAGAAATGTAAGTGGTAGCTTAAGGATACATAAAATCTTAGCTACGGACAGTAAAAATGATTTGTAAAATATTTTTCTTATTTTTAAGTCTATGCGGAGGATCTCCTCGGGACGACTTCGGTCAACGACAAGCGTAAATAATTATCAGAAGCATGGAATGACAAACGCAGGTTAGGAAATGACATATGGCATTGACATGACTATTTTCGCTTGCGTGAAACTCTTTGAAAAGGATACTTTCCAACGAGTACGTCTTCTGTTCCATCGACGTCGCGTCATTGTTTACTTGATTTTCTTTCAACAATTCACTGGTTTTCTCTTCGACAACCATCGTAACCACGTATCCTATTTTCACCAAGCTTTTTTAACCACGAAACCAACAATCACAAAATAACTATACCTGAGTGGTACAGTTCACAGTTCATCAGATATTATCCGGCGGCCACTTTGAATTCAAAGCAAGAACATAATAAATAATAAAGGTAAATTAGCGAATTTAAAATTGTGTTTGGTCAAAGCGTCGATTCAATTGAAACTACTTAAGATAAAGTTAAGTACGCGTCACGAATAATGGTTCGTTCGCGGTTAATATTTTAAATAAGTTTCATTCGCAGCATTAAAATATGTAATTTAACACTTCCCGGGTTGTAACACGAAAATACAACTCGAACAAATAGTTCGTAGACGAATGTTTCCTCTAAAATAAATTATAAGGCATCAGATCCATCCAGCAGTTAATTGAATACAATTTTTTACCGATTAGATAAGTTTCATTTTATTTTTCAATTTATTCCGAGTTACTCGTTAACAGAGCCGAATTTGACATTTTCGCGAAGGAAAAAAGTTGCTGGAAATTATCTCAGGAATCCTCTATTTGCGTACAAACACTCAAAGAGTCCAGAAATTAATAATTTCTGAACCATTGGATGGATCTTAATGAAACTACATCTTAACCCCGTGCCTTATTATTTTTTCAGCAGTTATATATATTAGCAATAGCTATTCACTGCTTTTACACCGCGTCAGATGCAAAACACTGGAACATTATACGCAATTTATATTCGCTAATTCTCAGTCTTATAAATTAAAATTACAGTTAAAGATGAAATAAAACTTGGTGTTGATGATAAGTCGACAATATTGATATTGACAAAATTGACAATAAATTGAGAATATTGATATTGACAAAATTGGCAATAAATTGAGAATATTGATATTTCACAAAATGAACAATAAATTGAGAATATTGATATTGACAAAATTGACAATAAATTGACAATATTGATATGGACAAAATTGACAATAAACTAACAATATTGATATTTACAAAATTGACAATAAATTGACAATAATCTGACAATAATCTGTGCCACGAGTGTGATTCGTAGTTGTTCGTATCGTAGAGTTGAAAAGATTGCGCTTGGAAGTAGTATGAGTCTATAGTGGTCAGACAGTGGAGGCACGTCCGTTTCTCACACTTACTCTGCAGTGCTAGAAAGATGAGCGTAAGGAATTTATTTTGAGCGGATCTGATTGGCTATAACGTAACAGGATTCATCTTCTTTTAACCCTTTGCACTCGGAGCCATCTCGCGACATTTTTATAGGAAAGCGTGCAAACAGAAATCGTTCCATATTTCGGTATATACCATACTTTCCGATTTGCTGCCTCTTGCCATTTGAAATAGAGAACTTCGAGGAAACATGCATTTTTTAAAAAAGTTATGCCGACGTAAGTTCATCCTCTGTAGTCATTAATATCGTTAATAAACTCTGATGTCCCCTGAGAGGAGACGTTCGAGTGCAAAGGGTTAACACAGTCGTAAGAACAAGACGCGTTAATTTTTGCTTCCTCTGTATCGTTGCACTACAAATCAGAAACGGACGCGATTAGGCGGAGCGACCGGAGTGCTTCTCGATAATTATCTTACCAGCTCTGTATAGTATTTTATGCGTTGTTCCTGGCTTTTAGAACGATCCTCTTATCTCGGACGCGTGGTGCTTGCGCGCAACGAGAGTCGGCTTCTCTGAAATTCCTCGTGGATGCATATGTGTGTATTTATTATTGTATTTATAATTGTAATTAACCGATACAACACTTATAGAGAAACGAAAAGAATCGCTCGAATTAGATTCGACGACGAGGGAACAGAAAAAGACGAAAAAAAAAGAAGAAAAAAAAAAGTTAAAGAAACGGCACAGTTTATTGAATGCGAACATTTTTATTGAGCTACGCTGTAAAAAATTCGAGGCGATATCTTCTTTCAAGCGAATGCTCTCATTCTTGGTAATTCTTCGTTTTTTTTCTTTTTTTTTTGTTTTCTTTTTTTTTTTTCTTTTTTCTGGTTTGTTTGTTTTTCATTAAATTCTTTCTCGACGGGGGTAAGAATAAAGACACTCGTGTAATTTTATTTTAATCGGAGGGTGCTCGGTGAAGAGCAGGAATTGATTCAGGGGGTGGTACAAAAATCTTTTCTCGTCTCTCACACACGCGCGCGTTCTTTCTTACTTTCATGCACTCTTTTTTTTTTCTCTCACTTTCTTAAACGTTCACCCCCCTTTCTCGCTTTCTTTTATTCTCGCTTTTTCTCCCGCTCACTCGTTCCCACTTTCTCTCACGCATTCTCTCTCTCTCTCTCTCGCTCGAACAAATTGTATTTCTTTTTTTTATTCTTGTTACGTGTTACAAATCAGTGCGCTCACCGTTATAATCGATACGATCCAAGATTATGTCATATATATATATACAGAACAATTTTTAAATTGCATAATCTGGGAAAAAACGCGAGTAAATTCATCTACCGCGGGTAGGATTTCATCTCTCTTGCTCTCTTTCACTCTCTCTCTTTCTCTCTTACATTTTTTTATTTTCTGATTAAGTTCCATTATTTTTTTTTTTTTCCTTTTTAATTTTATTCCGCGCTTAAATTCTCTTATCCTCTTTACAAACGAAACACGTACTCGCGATGGGTGCTCCTCGAATTTTCTCCTCGAGTTGTTCATTGCTTTTAATTTACCTCTTTTTTTTAAATTCCTACACGTAAATTACTCGAGTGGTTTCTCTTGATTTAATCGGACTCGAGGTTCGATAGTTGTGATGAAAATTATTGCAAAGGTGCTAATGTAAAGAAATTAGTGTTCAGAAGCAGCTCCTCGAATTAAACTGATCGATAGAAACTACGGTAACCCTTTATAACCTGTATTTTATTAGCTTCTAGGAAAATGATTCTGAATAATCATTGCAATCAGAAATTGAATAATTAGGATTCGATAGCGACTATAATTTCCAGTGGCAATAAAAAGTATCTGCAGGTTTTAAATTAAATTTTATCTTCCATTTCGTAGCCACGCTAAAGTGCTACTGAACGATAGAAAATTTATAAACACGCTTAAATTTAATTAATCGATACCTATACGAAAAAAAAGGAGATAAATAAAACAGTATGCAAATACTTTTCGTGGCTATTGTAACAGTAAGTATTATTTCTCTTTCAAGTCACATTATAGAGGGTTAATTAAGCTGCAGAGTGTATCAAAATCGTACGCTCGAAATGAATCGTAAAATAATTATTAAACAGTTACAAAGTCGAATACTAAACTTTAAATTGGATTAGAATTTTAATTACATATTCAAAATTCAAAAATATGGCTGCTATATTAGATCTTTCTTCGGCATCAAAGTGTGTCTACCAGACAATAATCTAACAAGCTTCGTTAAAATTGAATAATTATGAAATGATCAAGTAATAAAATTATAGGCATAATTTTTCTGATTTCTGATTTTACATTTTGGAGCATGCTGTTGCCTCAAATATTCATATACAATCATATACAAATTCATAAGCAATCCTCTTGGATCTTTAAATCAGCCAGGAATATTTAAAACAAATTAAACCAACCCTCGAGTAACCTACCCTTATTTATACTTCCCTCGAGAAGAAAGCCTTTCGAAACTGTCGAGGAACACCCCTGACGGAAATCCGTCGCACAGCCTGGTCGTGACGAATAGAATTCTGTCCTGGCACGAATCTATCTCGAACAGCAATCCTTCGACGTCTCGATCCTTTTTCTCCTCTCTCCTAAATTTATTCTATCTCTCTTTCCATCTCTCGGCCGCGGTAGAATTCAAAAGCGAGAGGCAGCTTCGATAAAAAAAAAAAGAAACGAATATTACGTTATAATATGCACGTATTGTAATTATAATTATCGATGACTCGGCGTGTACGCGTCTCCCTTTTTTCTTTCTTTTTTTTTCCTTTTGTTTTATTTTTCTTCTCGATGCATAGCTCTTCTAGCGAGAAAAAGTGAAGTTCCTTGGAGCGAGTTAGGGTCCAAAAGTGAGAGATGCAGAGATTCGTAAGATGTCTTCGATCGTCGATCGGTAAATCGTAACAGTGCGGTCGCAGGAAATTGGAACAACGATAGGAAACGATGGGAAACGCGCGTAATTGTAAAAAAATATTGTATGCAAAGAAATTGCACCAGCTTTCACGAGCCGTTGACAAAGAAAGGTTCGATGGTTGCTTCACGATCCGTCGTACAAACTTACACCCTATAGCGTGATTTAAAATTAATTCAGACACGGTAACGCTTTGCTATCGTTTTAATTGGAAAAACTCGCGAAGCTCGATCGAAATAATTCTATAATTGTAAATCTCGAGATACAAAAATTTGATTCCACCGATAAGAGATTCGCTTCGTGAAGGTTAATCGACAATTAACACCGCGTCAATTAAGTCCTTCCTTTATTTTCGTTGTTAGATCGCGATTAAATAAAAAGTTCAAAGTGGCTCGAATTGAAATTTCTTGAGTGTTTAACGCAATTTTTTTTTTCAAGCGATATCCTTCTCGGTTTAGTCGAAGAGAAAATTTAGCTAGCTTTGAGAAGATCGACGAGTAAAAAACAAGAGAATTTGCGTTGGAAATTTGTTAGAAGAAGGATGAAATAATGGCGTGTCTTTACACTTTTATCGGTTCTCTCGGTTTTGATATTCTTGCGGACAGAAAAGAAAATCGGATCTTTAGCGGAAACCATCGCGTTTTGCATCGTTGAGTCAATCTTTTCACCGGACGAGTGTAAAAGTATTTTTCTGAAATTTTGTTTGGCGAGTCGATCGATTCGATCGTCGCTTGTTCGTCTCTGTCATTTTGAAACAGAAAATCTTATGTTAATTATGAAACTATACGCGAAACTGCGTCCGCATCGTTTGAAAAACATATTTCTTTAATTTTTAAACTATGCGATATCGTTTCGATAAAGTTACACCGAATATTTAATATCTTGTTTCACGTTTCTCATCGCGATCGGAAATTTTGAAAGATGTACAGCGTTAACGTTCCACATTTTGCCGGGAAAAATATTCGAAAATTGTTCTCTCGTGTTGTTTCTAAAAAAGCTTTGCAAAAATTCGATGTTCAAAAGGGTGCGGAACGAACGAGACTCGAATGAAATTTTTAAACGATGCAATGGACGTCTTCTGGTATCCGACTTGTCGTTTCT
This sequence comes from Ctenoplectra terminalis, assembly GCA_019453375.1. NCBI lineage: Eukaryota > Metazoa > Arthropoda > Insecta > Hymenoptera > Apidae > Ctenoplectra > Ctenoplectra terminalis. The sequence continues at coordinate 187,808 of SMSQ01026134.1, read as the reverse complement.
ATCCTTCGCGCAACGGTGATGAATATTTTTTAAATGAAAAAATAAAAAAAAAAAATAATAAACAAAAGAAAAAGAAAAAGAATCCTACGTCAATCTCGTCGCACTCGTCGCCGGTGGAGCGGATTTCGAGAACAGCAGTGTTCAGTAGTCGGATTTGAACGATTGGTAAAGAAAAATCGATTTCTAAGAAACATAAGAGAACATTTTTACTGTTTTCTCTTCATACTTGGACAGATACATTGATCAACGATTTTTTTTTTTTTTTTTTTTTTTTTTTTTTTTTTTTTTTTTNAACAGAAAATCTTATGTTAATTATGAAACTATACGCGAAACTGCGTCCGCATCGTTTGAAAAACATATTTCTTTAATTTTTAAACTATGCGATATCGTTTCGATAAAGTTACACCGAATATTTAATATCTTGCTTCACGTTTCTCATCGCGATCGGAAATTTTGAAAGATGTACAGCGTTAACGTTCCACATTTTGCCGGGAAAAATATTCGAAAATTGTTCTCTCGTGTTGTTTCTAAAAAAGCTTTGCAAAAATTCGATGTTCAAAAGGGTGCGGAACGAACGAGACTCGAATGAAATTTTTAAACGATGCAATGGACGTCTTCTGGTATCCGACTTGTCGTTTCTATCCTTCGCGCAACGGTGATGAATATTTTTTAAATGAAAAAATAAAAAAAAAAAATAATAAACAAAAGAAAAAGAAAAAGAATCCTACGTCAATCTCGTCGCACTCGTCGCCGGTGGAGCGGATTTCGAGAACAGCAGTGTTCAGTNGTTTTAAAAATGAACAAGTTTTGTAGACACTTTCGACGTTTGACAGACCTGGCTCCTTAGAAATAAAACTTTTAATTATCGTTGTGCATTCATCGTTCAACATACTTGGATAAATTAAGCGTCGTTCTTCGTCCATCGTTCGAATGAAATCGTTTTTTTTTTAAAAGAAAAATATATCTCGTCGCAGAATAATGGAAACAATCGTTAACGAAACAATTCTTATCAAATGTGGTACCGATATCGTGAATAAAAATTATTGTTTCCTTTTTTTTTCTTCTTTTTTCTGTGATCACTGTTGTCCTCTTTTTGGACCATGTCGAACATCCGTTTTTTTTTTTTTTTCTTTTTTTTTTTAAAGAACAATAAATCCGTATCGTTTCGCCGTGTACCTAAGTGCGAAAATCCACGTGTGCTGCGTGTACTACTGGTAGTAATAATCAAAGATAATCGCTATTTGTAATTAAAAAGCTGCTTCTCATTAGCGCTGCGCCGCTGCTCCTCTCGTTACAAAGTAACTACGAGTCATTTAATCGTTACATCGAATGTATCGGTATCATTTACAGCCTAAAATACTGAGCAAAGAACGAATAGATCTGTGATCGATGATCCCTGATCGAGCTCTCCTCCATTTCCGTAACCACTCGTTCCACCTTCGATTATTCTTTTTTTTTTATTTTTTATTTTTTCTTTTACACTTCCTATAATTTAGGTCGTTGGTGTTTCATTTTGATCCCCGATAATTCAGGTATCGATACCATGTTAAGTAAGCCTAAGGGTGACGATCCAATTTTTAATCACGCGTGATCTTGATCGATTCATTTAAAGTGATATGTGATCTCGATCACGTTACGATTAATTTAAATAAGATTGTACAATTTACCTATCGTCTTAACAAGTTTCGCTAATGATTTAAGATCGATTTCTAACGATTTGAAAAAGCATTAAAAAAATTATATCAAACCTTAACGCTGGTGGTTGAAAACATGAACGTTAGAAAAAATCGTGTCCACGAGCGACATACGCAGAGAACGATGCAAGAGTTTATCGAGGATCATCGATCGTCGCTTTTCACCCTTATCAATGCGTGATAAATCGCGTTGATCGGGTGAAAAAAGTAAATTCGGGAGGTCGAGAACGAAAAGAGAGGAAGAGAAACCAACGTACGCTTAGGAGCAATAATTAATTCGAGATATCTTGTAAAAAATTTTTTTATAACGTGTATACGCATATACACGAACGAATGTATATATACGTACACACGCGCGTGTATGTATATGTTGTATATATTTATATACCGTTATTGCGCAGGCAATTGTTACTTCTTCATTATTTTTGTCATTTTTTTTTTCTTTTTTTTTTTTCGTTTTTTCTTTTTTTGTCGTTTTACCATTTTTTTTTTTTTTCTTTTTTTTTCTTTTTTCATATATCGTCGGTATTTCATACTTCTTCGCCTCCTCCCCATCGCGCTTGCGTTTCTTCCCTACTTTATGGCAATAATATAATAATATAATATAATATAATATAATAATAATAACAATAATAATAGTAAGAATATTAGTAATTATCTAAATTCTCTTCGTAATAATTTTCCACTTTTTTTTTTTTTCTCGCTTGTCTCGTATTTTCTCGTTAATCGTTTCATTTATTAATTTCTTCTTATTTTTTTTTTTTTTTTTTNATGATATCTCTCGAAGGTCGCAATATTTTTTATTCTTCCTTTTTTCTTTATATTTAATGCAATCGTACGGGGTACGCTTCGATAAACCTTTTACTTTTTCTCTGTGTGTGTGTTTTTTTGCTTTATTTTCTCTTGAATTTTATTCCTTTTTTTTTAATTTTCTTTTTAANCAATGCAATCGTACGGGGTACGCTTCGATAAACCTTTTACTTTTTCTCTGTGTGTGTGTTTTTTTTTCTTTATTTTCTCTTGAATTTTATTCCTTTTTTTTTAATTTTCTTTTTAAACGTCGCCTATAAGCGTTAAAAAAAGAAGGTGCTCTCAGTCGATATATTTGTTTAATTTCAAAAGTTAGCTACGTGTTCTCCGTGACGCGAAGGACTTGGAAATTCGAGAAACACTCCACGAGTTGCATATACTCTGTCTTCTCTCTTTTGCATTTTTTTTTCTTTTTTTTTATTTCTTCTTTTTTTTTCTGTTTAATTTAATTCTACGAACATCGATCTTCTGCCGTTGTCTTGTACTTTCATTTTACTTGTATTATTAATTCCCCCCCAATTCCGTCGTTCGCTGCAATAATTATTTTCGCGGTATCGAGTAACGAAAGAAAGCTTTTCACGTGCAAAACGAAAAGCATCGCCTCCAGAGGGGAATATATACTTGTGTGTGTGTGTATAAATCTTTGTGTTCGCGCGTATGTGTGTCGGTAATTCGATTAAAAAATTGCTCGAAGGAAATAGCGTCAATACGGATAGAAACCTCAAAAGGCAAGTTCTCGTTTCCTGCGGTCGGATTAATTATGCCGATTCCACGGAATAACGTGTTCGTGTAATTATGTATCTGTCAGATGTGTTTATGTTGCTATGTATAACTTTCTGAAACGCCGCTCGTGCTTTCTGTTCACACTCTTTTCTCTCGTCTTTTCGCTCTTTGAACATAAACGTCTTGTACCACTTCAATATTGCTGAACACTCGCCGATCGATTTTCTCTCGGTAATTCCTCTCGAGAATTATATTCCCAATGCCTGGAACCGATCAAATGATTCGAAGGGAACGCGCGATTAATTTCTCGACGAACGGTAGGATCGAACGAAGGTGATCGAGTGAGAGATAGTGCTTTCATTAAAGTACTGGTGTCACTAATCATTTTTACAAAGCGTCTCGATTAGTGACGCAGTGTGTAACAAAAAGCCAACGAGAAATCGGTATTCTTATCTTGAAGAGAAATTCTACTCATAATATTAAACACATAGATTTAATACAAGTAGAAAAAATATGTGATCGATAGAAGAAGGTGAACCTAATTGCCCGGAAACTACCAACATCCACACGAAGATCAATTATGGATGAACACAGGTTGAACGACATTTAAGAAAGAAAAAAAAAAAAAAAGAAAAAAAGAAAATTGTAAGGAAACGAGACTTGGAGGAACTTCTGACGGAAAATCGATCAGCCAACGAATACCCTAACCTGGCGCCACGTTTTCTAGATCCTTCAAAAAGGGAACGGAAGGAGTCCACAGCCATCCGAATGATCGTTAGAATCTCGTCTCTGATTCCTCGACGACGCCTCGCGTTTCAGTCGCAAGCGAGCCGCAATTATACTTCAAAAAGGAAGGGGAACCTTGGCCTTAACTACCGTGATCCTGATCGAGCTCGTCCAACGACTCCAGTCTCGCGATTGGCGCCTCGTTTATCGTGAATTCCCAGGAGATATCCTCGCTTGCTTGCCTCGAGGACTCCTGTCGCATTCCCGACGCCTGGCCGGTGCCTTCCTGGGCCGGTTGTCTGCTGTCTGAACGCTGACTAATCGCTAGATCGCTGGCACCGCGATGATTCAATGGTTCCTTTCGAGACTCGCTGCTTCGAGGACGTTGGGTGCTTCCTCGATCAGACACCGACACCACGCAGCTCCATGGATCGTCCCCTTCCGGTTCTGAACGTTTGTTGAACGAGCTATACCTGTTTGGATGATTTAGTAATTAATAGGGAGGTTTGGAATTTATTTTATATTTTAATACTAAGTTGTGGAAATTTTTAACGCTGCATTTTTCGGTATTTTCTATACGATTTTCTGTAAATTATAGTTATAATTAATGTCGAGGTTCAGAATGTATCTCATGTTTTAATACTGAATCGTGGAAATTTTTTTATAGAAATTCTGGAAGTTGTGGAAATTTTTCAGTATTTTCTATACGATTTTCTGTAAATTATATTCATAATTAATGGCGAGGTTCAGAATTTATTCCATGTTTTAATACCGAATCGTGGAAATTTTTTATAGAAATTCTAGAAGCTGTGGAAATTTTTAACACTGCACTTTTCAGTATTTTCTATATAATTTTCTGTGCAGGCCTATCGCTACTCAACAAATAGGGTGTCCCAAAAAATGTATACACAGTTCGAATGATTACAACTTCAGTTTTCATTCACATATAATCAATGTTTAACCTGCAAAAGAACCTACACAAAATGAATCATGGTCCGCTCATTATTTCCAATTAATTACACCCTGAAAAAAAAAGAAGAACCAGAAAGTTATGACCCGTTAAACAGTGTATACATTTTTTTAGCACACCCTGTATTTTAAAATTAAAAACTATTCAACGTATACCACACATACCCGCTCCTGAACTCTCCTCTCCTGAACGCAGCAGGTTGGCTGTGCCACGCGTGCGGCAGATGCGTCTGCTGAGAAGAAGGTGGCACCGCCAGGTCGACAGGTTGGCTCTGTGACCTCGTTGGCGCCGTTCTTCCGTTCAACGCCGTCTGCAAGGCGGTCGCCAGGGCGGAAGTGTCCGACGTGACGGTCAATCGCGACGTTCCCGAGGACGTTGACGTTGGCTCCCTTGTCGGTGGTCTGCTGCATATGGAAATTAAAATAGAAACTTAATCGTTTTATCGGTCCTGACAAGCAGACGCTCGCGTCCGCTATGAGATTAGCAGCGAAATATATACTTGAAGCACGTGATTATGTACAAGGGGATTCGGTTAGGCCTCTAATTCCTCTAAGTGTCCCGAACAGTGTCGCAACTCTGACTGATTGGGACTCGTAATTTGAAATCGCGATAAATCTGACATCGACATTATGTTTCTCTTAATTCTACGGAACGGGTTCTGTTCGATCAGCTCGAATTTCTTGTTCCTTGGTACGCTAGCGTTGAAAAGGAGCACGAGTCTTTAGTTGAGTGCTAACAGGCGTGCGGTAGAATCTCGACAGTTACGAGAGACACATTGTTCCGATACGTTGTTTTATAATTAATCGAAAAATCTTGCCACCAGCGACTCGAGGATACCGATTGAATCTTGGAATCTTGGCTGAACAGAGCGACTAGCGTTAGGGAGAGCTGGAAAGAATTCTTTCAGGACGGCACAGGGACGAGGATTCTCGCTCGGTTCGTCTGTCGTGATGCGATCCGATTGGTATGCGTGACTTTTTTTGGCAGAATAAAACGCGAGAGCGAAAAATGCGTGTGAGGAGGTGTGCGAATTCCTTTCAGAGAAAATCTTTCCGGCTCTGCACGGTACTCTATTTTATTAAACGAGATTAATATTTTGGTACTCTAAGTTTGGTAACTGTGGAGATGAAAAGATATAAATTTCTAATTTGAAGGGAGAATTTGAGTATTTAATTTTTTAGTATTAGGACCATCGAAGAGGTCCTTCGAATTAAAATTGTCGGCTGTAAATCTTCCGCGATTTTTTGTAAAACAATTTATTTCTCTCTTTAGTTTATTCTTGTCGTAGAATTAGTCGTGTATTCGTTATTGGTAATTTTTAAAATTAAGCTCCATCAAGATCCCTCGTCCACTCGTAATTAAACGATTTAAATTTCGTGACTATCGAGACTGTGCCGCACTTTTCTAAACGAAACTAGCAAAACATACGCTTGTGCACTAATGAAAACTTATGTCCTACTTAGTGGCGATATTCATACTCGCGGGAATCATCTACTAATTGAATTTCTTACCTCTGTCCATCGTGATGGGATATTTTAAGTTGCTACGAAGGGAAGTTACGTTAAGGTGTGTAAAGGGTGGTGTTGTATGAATTGCGATTTGAGTGAATGCGTAACTATATTTTTCTAATTCATTTTAAGTCTGTCGTGAAAAGTATCTTTTCTGTGAACAATTTTTTTTCTTCAATTTTTTCAAGAAAAACTATTTTTCTTTTAAACACAGGGATATTTGACATTATATTCACGAACTTTCTAAGTGTACGTTTTAATACTAAAGACTAGATGTATGTTTTAATGTGTGGAAAAAAAAGAAACAATTTTTTTTTTTTTTTTTTTCAAACGATGTTCTTGGAAATTTTCCTTCAAACTGTTCGAGAATGGTATTGAAATTAATGATGGCGTCGTTGGGGAGCTTCGAAAACGTGCTACGTCACAAGAACGAGTCAAATCATCTACGTACGCGTCGTATGAAAAATGCTCGATCGTACATTCTCAGAATGGGAACAAAAAAAAGGAGAAAATAGGAATCGGTTCAGCAACTTATTCAAATAAAGGAATCGAATATAATGAAAACTAGCACTAGTGTTGAAAAAAGAAGTTTCAAGTCATTCTAAGAAGTTTCTCGAAACGATTCTCGAGTAAATGTCGATGTCAATTATTCTATTTGATACAAGTTATTGGAAAATAAAAAAAAAAAAATTAAAATAAAATACAAGAAGAACAGAGATTTAAGATAAGAAGGAAGATAAAGAGTGAAACTGTTCAAAATGGCAACGTGTTACACAGGGTGTTTCGAAGAGAGTCCAGTATCTCAGAGACTTACGGTATTCACCGAGAAAAGTAGATCATTTTTAATCAACCTTGATTTTAAAATCAATTTATTTCGGTGTAAAATATAATTTTATTTATTCTTTTTTTTTTTTTCTTTTTCTTCAAACCCTGCATATATTTACAACAAAAATAATTGGCAATAATTATTCGCGAATGTTACGAATTTTTTTTTCTTACTCGCGCGACACTGCTCGCAAAAAAAAAAGGGTTTCAAAGAAGAGTATGAGAGAGTATGGTCACCTTCGGAACTTGTCCAACCTTTCCAAAATAAAAGACGCCGAAATCAAATGCAACTGATCCAGGGATTTCGAAAGAAAGCTTTCCAAGAATAAAAACATCGATTACTTCCTAGGAAAAACAGAATCAGTTTCTACTTGAAAAAAAAGAGAGAGAAAGAGAGAGTAATGATTTAAAGAACACGTTTCATCTACGTTTCCCGAAATCGGTCGCGCGGGAAAAAAAAAAGAAAAAAAAGATAAAGAGAAAGAGAAAGAAAAAAGAAACACACATATAGATACAGAGAAAGAGAGAAAAAGTGAGACACAGAAAGAGAGAGAGAGAGAGAAAGAAACATAGAAAAAAGATATTTAAGATGTTATATCTGCTATGACGAACAGACTAACGATACGGTATCGTGTGAAAAAGATGGCAACCCTTCTAAAATTCAGGATCGAACAATTCTATACACCAAACTAAACTATGTTTCGAAACATAAATTCTAATTAATACATCGATCCCCGACTTGGCAGGGTGGTTTCTCCTTCTCAATATAAATTAATAAAAACAGAAAACACGTGTCCAATATTTTCACATCTCTTTTTAACTGTGCGCAAAATCTCATCAAAATCTGGTTGACAAAAGAATCTGATTAATTTTTTTAAATATTCATACATACGTACGCAGTTTTTAAAAGAAAATATATTTTTGCCAAAAGAAAAGCAGCAATATTTACCAGAAATTATGTAAAGATCCAATGTCGGTTCGATATTGAAAAATTTTTATCTCGATTTTATCCTTTTTTATTCGGCGCCAATCTTTGCAACACATTACCGTGCGATCGACAAGGTTCATAGTTTACCGTGAATCGCCAACACTCACCTGAACAAACCATGAGACGTGCTAGGCTGGATCTTTCCGTTTCCGTTGCTCGAGGGAGGAGCTGTCGGGGGTTGCGGTTCGCTGGCCGACCGTTGGACCAATGCCGGAGCTCTACTACTTTGCTTGGTCGGTCCAGCGGGAGCGGTCCCAGGCATCATCTCGATGC
>SMSQ01026134.1:77092-163484 GCA_019453375.1 Ctenoplectra terminalis | reverse complement strand
AAAAAAAAAAATATCTCCAACGCTACGGTTTCATACTCCGATGCAAGTCGATTTTCCTACCAAAGTGATCGTGAGGTACATATCATTATTATTATTTACAGTATCGTTCGATTCCAAAATACTTTACTGTGAACATGCAGACGCTTCCTCAAGGTTCACCGTTGAGAAATTTGTTCACGACGCAGAGGACGTGAGCGAGTCGATCGACATTTCACCGTTTCATTTCACCGATTTATTTTCGAGGCGTGCGAAAGCTTACGAAAAATCTGGAAGCAGATTTTACGAGCTTCGTAAAATAGAGACGTTCAATTATATATTTTTTTTTTCCAACGTCGATCGACTTCGCTCGAGCTTCCTTGACAAATCGTGGGGGTTGCAGTTGGTCGAGTTTTCTTCTTATATGTTTTATCGTGTACGTGTTGTGACTGTTGTGATTTCTGTGTGCAAATGTATGGATCGGGTACATACGTGTATGGTGTATCGCGCGAAGATCGAGAAGATCGATGTGCAACGTCGAGAAAAAAAAATGGGTTTCGGTTTTATGGAATAAAATTCTGTGCAAGGAAAACATCAGAGATATCGCAATGTCGTGTTTTTTTTTTTTAAAGCAATTAATCGTATATAGAAACAAACAGAGCGAAATAAAGACAGAGTGTAAGAGACAGAGACAGACAGACAGACAGACAAAAAGAGAGAAATGAAGAAAGAAAGAGTAACAGATAGAAAAAATTCATGGCTGCGTTGGTAACTTTCATTATTTTTTTCTTTTTTTAATTATTAGTGTGCAAAAAACGTGTGTAAATCGAAACCTGCGTTTTATTAAAGAAAAAGGGAAGAACCAAAAAAAACGTCAGCCTGTGAGTAATTTTTCTGTGTGTATGTGTGTCAACTAACCTCGTCCTTGTCCAAGCCGAGCTACGAAAACGTTAAACTGAGGTTAAAATTCGTTCGTTGATGGTTTCGTGGTTGATTTAATTGTTGTTCACACACACAAAAAAAAAAAAAAAAAAAAAAAAAAAGAAAAAANTTTTTTATTTATCGAGACATGAAACTCTCGCCATTTTCTCGCAGATTGATCTCAACTTACGCATCGTGCTCGTGAAATAGAAACTTTCCTGTACGCGTAATTAAAATTACACTGCCCTAGATTTGCTCCTTCACCCAAGAAACACAGGGAAAAAAAAGGGGTCACATAGATTACTCGCAGGTGCGTTATTATTTTCATCACTTTTTTTTTTCTTTTTCCTTTTTTTTTCTATTGCATGGCCGATTCTGCGTTTCGAATCGTTTCTTCTTCGTTCTTTTTCAACGAGCATCGTGGGAAATAAAATGAAAAAAATAAAAGAAGAATCATCTTGCAAAGAGGCGTATACTACTTTTCCCTCGTGGAGGAGAGACAGAGAAACGCGAAAATCATGAGAAACGAACGGAACGGTTCGAACGTAAACCGCAATTGATTGAAAAAAAAATTGAAACATAGTCGAAAGAAAACAAGACACGGGCCAAAGAATACAAAAGAGAAATCTTGACAAGGAACTGACAATAAAAATCTAACATTTCGACAATCAGAGCAGAAATCTTCACAGCGAGAAACTAAACTTACTTACACATGTATTAGATCAAGTGTGTATGCATACGTGTGTGTACAGGTACAAATCCGATTGAGAAGCTACTATTTTCTTTTTTCTATATATATATATATAATTATATTTAACTTTATATATTCTTTTTCATCGTTGAATTACAAAAAAAAAAAAAATAAAAAAATGTATCGCAACGTGAGTGCCAATTAATCTTTCTTCTTGAGTGTAAAGTGAAATTTAATCGCAAACGTTTCAGTTCGAACAAACTTTCCTTTACTTTCTCGATTCTTTCACGATATTGTTTGATCTATAAACGTACGTGTACCATTCGTGAAAACTTGTGTGGAATCGTTCTAGACAACGAGAATCCGTCGAAGCTTTTTCTCGTTTGTCGGTACGTACATTGTGTGCACACTTAATACACGTCGAATCGACTAACTTTCGACAAAGAAAAAAATAGAAATCATTCAACACCGAGAAACGTCGAAAAAAGGGAAAACGAACTAAGCACCAATCCGGTAAGACACACCTATGGGCACTTAACTTGGGCTCGGCATGTCATCCTAATCATATTTACGAGCTAACATCGACATTCTAGAAAACCTCAGCCGAAAACCTCATCGTACGTCAAATCACTTCACCTTACTATTATTTTCCCTTTGATCAATCTTTTCGATCAACGTTTCATGTCTTGAAAACGCTCCAATGTCAAACAATATCTGAATGAATCTTTATAATATCGTCCATTTTTCTGTGAATCTTATTGCCATTCTTTATCTCATTATTTTTATCGTGTTACAATTATCCTCAGAAATTGGAGAGAATAATTTTAATCGAGGAATTCTCTGAAACAGAAGGAAACAATTTTTTTATACAATTTCTTTTTTGTTTTTTTTTTTGTTTTTTTTGTTTGTTTTGGACTTGAAGAAATTATTTGTGAAAGGATAATTGAATTGGAAGTGATTCGACGATGATCAGGTTCAGCCTGGAAAGAAGATTCTCAGAAAACGTGGAGCGTGCGACGAAACTTACCTCGTCAGTGTGGGAGCCAACGAGAAAAAGGTCGAAGGGTATCGCGGCCACCAGGTCGATGATGAACCAACCCTTCAGGTAATGGACGGCTATCTTTCCAGGATGGGACACCACTTCATCGTTGCTATTCACGAAAGTCGTGCGAAAATTTATGATGATGTCCACTATGAAAGTGACGTCGACTGAAAAATCAAAAGTCTCGTGAGAATGACTTAATACGTGGCGATAATAACGAGAAACCTATCGTTTGCCCTCGATTCGACTCAGAACTTCCAAACACAATCATAAAAAAGCAAAAAAGAGATAAAAATATCGCGAAAACTTCGTATCGTATTCGAATCTTGACCAATTTCTAGACAGATCCATATTCAACTTCTATTAAAAAATTAATACTTTTCCAATTAATTTTTACCAGTTTTTACAATTTTTATCAAAAGTACGATCATTAATACATATTATTTATAAGTAAAAATATTTCCAAAGGGTTATACGAATTTTCTACGAGATCTGACTTCAAGGGCCCTCTTTACGCGCGCAGTAGTATAAGTCAGACATTGGTCAGACATCGCGATCTCAGCCGCGCTACATCGCGTAAGGACAACAATTCGGTTCGATGTCTCACCTATGAAGTCTATGATGACGATGGGATCATCACTGTACTTTTTATTCTTCCTGCTGTTGTAATCTGGATCCGACAGGACGAAGGCGGCGACGTACGGAGTGAATATAGCTGTATACAATACGAGTAGTAGTATCACCCAGTCCCAGACCGCCTTGAAGGGTGAATAGTGCAGTATGGTCCACTTGCCAATTCTAGGTGACTGTAATTTGTACTCTGGGAGGATATCGTTTCCAAGGGACAGCACCTGGAGCACACAATATCAACGCCTTGGGAGAGGACAGATTCGACACTGATCGATCATTTTGTTTTGGACTCCTTTCAGTTTAAAATTGATCGAACGTTGGACAGTAGCTATCTCTGGTACGTTTTAATTGTTTTTACATGGTTCTTGTGCGGTAATATTTTTGTACGTTTATTTTGTTTCGTTCTTTTTTTTTTTGTTTTTTTTTCCTTTTTTTTTTAATACCGGTTATTAACGAGTACTATTCTTTTTAAAAGCAAACAAATGAACGTGAAAATTCGATTCGTTTTAACGTGCAATTTATCTTTTTATCTCGACCGTTCGATTATTTAATGTTGAATATCGGTCAGAAGTACGAAGATTAATGTTATCACTTCCCAAGATCGATTCTTCTTGATTTACGGTGTTTAGCCAAACCTCTAGGAAAATTTGTTTTCATAGTGGAAATATCCCTGTTGCGAAACAGATATAAGAATGAAAAATGGCGAACATGTGATACAAGTTTTATTGATAATAACGTGGTAACGTTATTGTTGCCGTTCATAAGCGCGAGAAGTAAAGTATTTTACGCATCGTTCATTTTTAATACACCGGTATTTTCCACGCAGAACGGCCGAGCGAACAATATCAGGAACAGCTTTGTCTCGTTCCATACTTTCAACGTCCTTTTATTTCTGTCGAACACCAATGCGGCTAGAAACGTGAAAAATGCAACGCCCACGGTCGCTCTTTTCTATCATTTCGCAGCGTATTATTTTGCTTTTATTCAACGCGGGAGAGAAATATTTGTTACGAGCCCACTGGCTGTCTCATTAAGAAAAAAGAAATCCATCATTTTAATCTCTCTTCCCGGCGATATTTAAAACAAGAAAATTCTACTGCCTATAAACCTTGGATTCTTAATTCTCTCAGCACCGTTGGCCGCGCGGCTCTCGAAATCACCATGGAAACACTGGAGCAAATTCTATAGCCAGGAATAGATCTTTTTAATCCCGGAGCGCAATTCGGAGTGGAAACAATTAAGATTATCCCCTCGTTTATCCCAGAAACGGGGCTTAAATCTCGTCGGAATCAGATTCAGGTTACACAGTTAACCTTTTCAACGAAAACGAACCGATAAAAGCATCGAAGCTTCGACGAAGAACCATCCATCGCCGTTTATCCGAAAAAGCTTCGACGTGGGAGAAACGAAAAAGAGGATAAACAAAGAACGAAAAAAAAAAAAAAAAATGATTCGACGTTTGGAAAACAGCTAACCTGTCTCGCGCAGTAGCGTTTCGAGTTACTAATCGGACTCTCTGCCATTTAAGCCGATCTTCGTGGAGGTTCTGCGACGAAACCACGGCCACCGGTCGACCATAAGTAAACACTTGGCACACACTATGCTTTCCACCGACAAACAACCGGCACACGTGTACTTTCACCAGCGACTTCCGAGCGGCGGACCTTACGCGAACCAGCCACGCCAACAAACATATTCACACAGCGATGATCCAGCCCGCATCGCGTACGTTTATAACAATCGTTCACCGTGCCTCGCACCGAGGAACGATAAGAAAAAGAACAACAAAAACAACTTTCCACTCGACGAACCCTACGTTCTTCGTCTACGATATCACGCCCTTAGGTTGTTCGCCAGAGTACCACGTTTTGTCGAGCACGAAACTGGTCGGCTCGAGTCGGAAAAGCGGCGGCAAAACGACTGTCGATTCGAGTGAAAGCCACGACGACTCGAGGAACCGGGGATATCGATCCGCTGGACGGAACGTTGCCCCAAATACCGGAATATCAGTTGTTTACAACGCGTGGAGGAAGAACCGGAAGAGTCCTGGTCGAGTGCTAGCCTCACACTGATGCAATGCGGACCGCGAAGGGTGGCGGCGTTCGATTGGCGAAGGGGAGGACGACGAAGAGAGAGAGCGAGCGAGCGAGAGAGAGTAAAAGAGTAAAAGAAAGAGAGAGAGAGAGCGAGAATAAATGGTGAACGTAAATGTGTGTGCGTGTATATACCAACGTTTCCCTCCACTGACACCTGTACATACGCGGGTATACGCGCCTATGTAAGCGTGGGTTAGGGCAATCCCCGTCACACCCTACGACGGCCACGTTTCGAAGTATCCAACCTTAGCATGGTTAGCCTTATTACCTTAATAGTGGCTGCCTTCGCGACCTCGCCTAGGCCAATAACAACCCTTCCACTTGCATTCCGTGCACCTTTCTAATAGGAACTAATCACCAGAGGATGATGTTCGCGCGCGGAACCGCTTCCCTTCCGGTTCGTTTCCCACTCGTTTTAACGCCACCGATGGCGCTGCTACGTACCATTTATTTTTCCTGCCGACCACTGGTTTATACCGACAGCGTTTGTTTGAATTTCCACCGACTATTCGACACGCCAGCCACGCTTCTGTTTACCTGGCCGTAGTGGCCGATGAGGGAGATCTGTTGCACGAAAACCACGTGAACCAAGGCTCAGGGATTTCCGGGATGGATTATTTTTTCGAAGCTTCGATCTCGGTACGCTTTATCGTTTCATTATTCTTCGATGAACGTTCGCGTAACTCTAACGCAGATTTTTTTCAATTAAATGATTAATAAAAATTGCCGAGGACCGACTGATGGATCATGTATGCATCGATTAACAGCGAATAGAGAATTATGAATACTGACACGAGACACCGTTTCGCCCGACATCTGGTCACGGACTGTCTGAAAGTCGTCTGGTTTTCAGTCGAAGACCTAAATGTCTCTGTGTCGCGGACAGGACATTTCATCGATTTCTTATTATTGTCTAAAGCCGCCGGAGGGACGAAGAGGGGCGAAGAAAGGCGCAGACAAGGGGTAGGGAGAGAAACGGAAAGTCGTCGTTCGTCACGGACGACCTGGGAAAATGTAAATCCCAATGGATTATCTTTTATTCATGCACCTGCTCCGCCCAGGTGCACCAGCGTGTTGCTTAGAACCCGAAGGTGTGCGGAGGAGTGAGGTCGTGACCTGGCAGCCCCGTTTCAATGACCCCTCGTTATCGAAGTGTTCAAGAATTGTTTGTTGCTTCTAACGAGGCGTGGATTAACGCGAAGACAAGCTACCGACAATAAAATAAGGTAGATTCATGGATCTCATCCAAGGAACTCGAACAATGAGGTTTCGTCGAAGAAATACGGCTCTTCAGAGTATTGCCATCGACGCGGACGTCGAACGAGATGGCATCGAGAGCTATAAACGTTGTCTCGAATGGTCCGTTGGAAGAATGTTGGCCGAAATAGAGGACATTTTTGTGCGAGGTAATCGGCCGATACCAAAGAATAAGAACCACCGAGGCAGACATTGTTTCACGGCTGTCTGCCAGATGAAATTGGTCGTGTATCCACTCGTTCCGATAAAAGCGCGCATCTCGTTGATTTCTCGATGGAAATGAGGATTCTTGGAAGAAGAGACATCCCGAGCACTCGTTAAGATTTCTGATGAGCTGGTACGCGAATAAATTGGGTCAGAGAATCACGTGCCAGGGGCTCGATAATGGTCAGAAACAATTTAGAAGATTGTTGTACTTCATTGAAATCAAACCTGACTTCGAATCGATTGATCCTTTTTATAGTCTGTTGCCCTACTTTACCTCGCGAAGGGTTCAATATCTAGGTAGCACGAATATAAACAATTAAATCGATGAATCGAGTAATAATTCCCTTTCGAGTTTCAAGATTGTTAAAAAATTAATCCAAGATTTCCTTGGGACCACAGGATTCAAGGAAAATTGCTCCCTCCGTGCGAAATCAATTAATTTCGACGCGAACCGGATTACTTCGGCACACATGCTACTAATTGGAGCGCACGGTGCACCAGTTGCGATCCGCTGGACGAAGAAATTCCTGATCAATTAAATTTATATCCAAAGAGATCCCTTTAGAAATATCGAGCTTCTGAATCGACTGTCAATACGAATCGGTCTGCACCGTGCATAGATTTAATTACTAATTAGAGCGCAGCTGGTATCTCGACAAGTACACGGAGAAATTCCTAATCAATTAGATTTGCATGGGCTGACTAACAGGTTGGGTCGAAGTAATCGAATGTGAGAACCTAGATGAAGAGGTCCGCGTTACATGGGGCTAGTTAAATCACGCTGTGACCTGGAATCATCGAATAGTTCCTACCGGATATAATGGTTGTCCGCCGGTGCTTAACGAACTGAACGAAGAAGAAAGAAATCTACCAGTTTCGCGTGGGAGATTACAGAGTAACGTTAATTAAATTGCTGCGCCGTTTAGGAGAGAACTCTGAAATCTAGGATTTTCTTGGAACCTTCAGGAGATATCTAGTTTAGAAGTTGATTAATAATAAAGAAGAAACGGTTATAGAAGTTCCTCGTTTCCTTCATTGCGAATTCTTTTCTGAACGTTTAATATTTAATAGATTCACTGTTTATTTAATATCGTCGCGTAGAATTGAATGAAGCTATCGTCTGATGTTGAGAGAATGGAAGGAACGTATCGCGAGAGCTTTCTCGCGATCGGTCGACAGATATCTGTACATCATTCTTAGAAGTCACGCGGAAATGACCTGTTTTCTGTTAATAAATGCAGATGCCATCCCCTTTGGGCACGCTGTCCGAAATTGTAAACCACAGTTGCTACAGCAGAAATTTTGGCCCAAACATTCTCTGCGAACAATCATTCAACGTAATAATTCTAAACCGATGAAAATACACAGATAAATCAATCTTTTTATTTATTCTTTGCTATTTTTCGACCAAATCTTTTTGAACTCGTATCGTAGCCCACAACTTAACTGAAAGTTGACTAAAATCAGCGTAAAGCTTAACGCGTTGATGTTCAAATTACAGAAACTGTCGCCCAAATATTAAACACCCCAAAACCAGCAAAAATCGTCACAAAGATTTCTCCCAAAGAATCCTTCCTTAAAAAGAAACGCAAAGAAACAAGAAAAGTCAAAGCTCCTGAAAAATGGTACGCTCAATATTTTCCAAGGAAGCGACTGAACATTCGTCGAGCCCTCATCGACACGTCGTACAATCGGAAAATCAGGTCGCGTCAACGCGAGAAAGTTCGACTGCTGTTCTCATATTCGAATATAATCCAGCCTCCGTAGGAAGGAAACTGCTGTCACAGTATGAAAGTTGAATCCCTAGGTTACCAGCGGCCGCGTTTATTCGCGTTGTAAATAACAGGTCTGTTTAATGAAAGCTCCACGACCCGGAATTCACCGGGGATGGCCGTGGTCGATTTAGCGACGCGGTCGTATATCGAATACACGTACGCTTGTGTATCTACGCCGAAATGCGTTCCTGCATTAATGAGCCGATGAATACGCGTACACACGATGCTTTGATTTACATCATTTACATCTTCGGTAACGCAACGAGCCACGTTTAGAGAACCGAGGAGGAAATTGTGCAACGCCACAAATTTATCGTATCCAAGAGTGATCTATTGTAATCGAGAGGCTTCAGATGTTCGGGAAGGAACAATGTAAACAATACTTTTTAATTCGAAACGTTCAAAGCGTCGCGTGAAGAAAAAATCGTTCGGCTCGAAGAATGTTCGGTGAATTCTTAGCGATGGGAAGAAATATTGTTCAACCGATGGAATGAAAATTACATTATGATTAATTACGAACGATAATAATGAAAATGGTATACAAACGTCGATCACAGTCGACAGGGTCGAGCCAAACTTCTGTTTCTTTCCTTTAACGAAGTACGAGCGCATCATGGTTGCCGAGACTTTCATAAAAAATTCCAGTGTCATTCTCAGACGCTCTCTCGTTCTCGCGTCTCACCGCGGCAGCGCAAGCTCGAGCACTCGGCGTGTTTCAAACTCGAAAGTGAAAATAAGCAACGTTCAAGGAACCACCTGTTCCACACTCTTGTATAATACTATCCACGGACACTTCCAGAGACCTCTTCTTCCTTTTTTTTTATTTTCTCCGGTCGACAACTGTCACATCTGAACGAAGAATGATAATAATGTACCACTTGGAATCAGCAACATCGTTGCCAGTCCTCGAGAACGAGCTCCATGGAATTTATTGGTTCGCTTTTACACGGTTATACATAGGCGTTCCTCGCACTTCCGGTGTCTGGATAGTATCTGGGCCGAGGTGTGCAGCTTACCAAGCGACCTTCCTCCCCGATAGCCTTTCGTTTCCAACGAGATCGGTTCATCGATACCGCAAGATCTTCTGGCTTATCTCCATAGTGTTTGCAAAGTCGAATCCAATTAGGCTGAAACCCTATCGGGATGTACGGCGAGCGATCTTCTTGTCAGGCTGAAGTTGACAAGCCGCGTCATTCATCGTTAAACAGGCTCGTGGAAAAGTGATAGTTTCGGTGAATTTGTCGATCTCGTTCAACGAAGAACACCTCTGGGCTACCTCCGGGATACCTCTGTCTCTGCGAGACGTTCGATCTCTCCAACAAAGGACTCTACGAAGCAACCGGTCGAAAGACTTCAATGGGAACTCGATTCGATCTCGTCTTCTCAACAGCAGGACAGCCCACTCCAACCCGAGAGATGGTAGGAAACGATTAATTGGAATCCGATGAATCAGCTCAACGGAGGAATCTATCGAGCCCACCGATACAATGCGCCACGGAAAGTCAGTGAAATCGCGATAGGTGTCTGTGTAGAGCTGTGTAGAGCTTGAAACTTGACCAATTCGAACTGCACTTCTCTCGGAACTTATCGGAGGAGCTACAGCCAATATACTTGGTTGCGAGCGTTGGTCGCTCGAGCGGAAAGTCAACGGAGGATCGAGCGAGCGGCCAACGAAACGCGGAGGCTCGTCGCCGAGCGAAGACAAGCGAGGAGAATTCCAGCGCGATGATCTAATTTCGGCGGAGCTTCGCCCGTCGATCCCGCGGCCGTACACTCGCGTACGCGCGTCAAAACTAAAGAGGATAGAAAGCCCGTTTCGTGCGTCGCGGCGCTGAACGCCGAGAAATGCTTTCAGAAAACATCTGCCTCGACGATCGCTAAGCCGAAAACTAGATGTCACGGTGGGGTGGGATCGAGTCGGGATTTTATTGTCCGATGATACGACGCCAGTGACGGCTGAGAGGACTGTCTGCGATTCCTCGATGGGTTTCGGAGAAATGTTGTTTGGTTGTTGAACGATGCTGGAACGGAGTTGTATATTTTAGTTTTCTCTTTGAGCGCTGGATAAATGACAGTTGGAGCTTCTGCGAGGATTATCTTTCAACTGGGTAGAGACATGGAGGATCGAATGTTTGATGGTAGAGAATTACGATGGACGTAGCTTCGAGAGAAGATTAGGTGTATTTAATATTTAACATTGGATGATGAATTGGGGAATTAGATATTTTTAATGTTGATTGTTGGACGGTGCTGGGAAGGAGCTGTGTATTTTACTTTTATGTTTGAACGCTGGATAAATGATCGAGCTTGTGCGAGAATTATGATGGAAAAGGGTAGCTTCCAGAGAAGATTAGGTGTATTTAATATTTAATATTGGGTGATGAATTGACGCTAAAATGATCGATGATTGAAGTAGACCTGTGCTATCAAAGAAACAATAATAATAAATATTTGGAAAGAATATATAAGAGAAAGAAAATCACAGAAAATATTTTTAAAATGCATCGATAAAAATTTCTAGAATTTCTATGAGAAATTCTAAACAGATGAATCGAGCCCGTTTTGGTAATTTGGTCAACCTTGGGAATTTTTTTTCGGAAAAGTATCAACTTGGTCTTTCACAAATTTTACACATCCATAGATTTATATTATTGAAGAATATTATTCAAGAAAATCGAAGTATAACAACGTCGTTTAAATTAGAAAATTTGTTCGAGAAAAGAAAGCACGATTCAGTTGAAAACGATCCAAGAGAAGTAGCTGGATTAACCAGGAATTATTTAGAAAGATTATAAGTTAGAATCAAGTACTTAACATACCCAATGTATGTTAAGTATAGAGCTTACCAGTGGATCATTACACATGATACCGTTCATTATATCACGTTAATCTCGTAACGTAACCGAGTTTAGACGCAACGATAGGGATTATCGTGCAGCAAGCTGATTCGTATTCAAACATACAGAAAAAAAAAAAAAAGAAAAAAAAATAGAAAAAGGTTTATCAGATCGAAACGCAAGGCTTCGAGTTTCTAATTCTTCCTCCTCTTTCCTCTGCGAGGCAAATTATGATCGACGTAAATTCGATGTTGGAGACTTCTCGCGGACAATCCTGCGAAATGTTTGCTCCAAAAAGTTGAAGGGGAACGTGAAATGTCAGCAGAACGTAAGTCATGCGACTTAAATTCTTCCAGTCCGACGTTACGCGTTGGTGCCGCGACTTGCGATGAACATTTCACCCTTCTTTTTTTTTCTTTCTCTTTTTTCTCTTCATATTTCATACGACAAACACGACTTAACCCAGTTGCGCGTAGCAACGGCACCCATTTCTGCATTGCAATTGCGTGACAACGATGACTCGCATTTAAATCACTCTTAATTGCTACGCTCCAAGCGTCACCCTCAATTACGCGATCGATATTTCATCAAAACCTGAAATCTTAATCTGCCACGCATTAAACGTCCCAACAACCCGGCTAGCTATGAATATTTTACGTTTCAAAGATCCACGCGATACCGGTGTTCCGAACGTTGGCCAACAGAAATACCTCTGGCCGATAAAAATTCCACTTTGAACGTAAAATTTCTTCGATGCATATAAAATTGAAACGCCTAATTCCAATAACGTTCACCGTCGAGTTTACGAGCCAGTTTCGCGTTATATAATTCAGGAAACGAAACCGGCGAGTAACGCGAAAAAATTGTCGAGGCTAGCCGAGTCGATGTAGGAACACGGGATGTAAAAATAAAACGATGAAGCGTATTCGGAAGCCTGATACAACAGGAAATCGAAGATTCGATAAGAATCGGCGAGCCTCGAGCTGCCGCTTGAAAAATTGATCGCCGATGGAGCGCAATATCGGAAGAGGGAAAAACGCGAGCGTTTAATGTAACCCGCTAACATTCGGCTCGACGCGTAATGAGCCGCCGTCGTAAAAGTCGGAAATAGAATGGGCTCTGCAAAAACTGTTTAAATCATTCGTGGTTTAAATTGTATTGGCATCGATGACAGCGGGAGATCATCTTCCGTTCGATCGTGTTTTCCGAATATTCTGCCGGGCTTTCCGGTTCGGCAAAGATTTGCATAAATACATATTGATATTTAAATCGTTGCGCACTGTTCAAATAAATGTTACATCGAAACTGTTGACAGGCACGCCGACACGACAAATATTTGTTGTTACAGTTTGCATCGTGTGACCTGGTTTTATGTACGAAATACGGCGCGTTCCATGATTGACGGTGCGATTTAGAAGGAATAACAGTACGTAAAAAAAAAAAAAAAACAGAACAGTTATATCTGTGAAAATAATGGTAAAAAAAATTTGACAAAATTCTACTCCACGTTATTGACTTAATTTTTCATACAATATCCTCTTTTTTCACGGCAGTATCATGGGTTACAAATTTATATTCCTCGCATAAAGGCAGTAAAAGTCAGCAAGCTTCACGCGCTTTGAATATTTTAATAAATTATTAAACGCCCGATTTTCATTCCAGGTCAAATTGTTTCGGATAAAAGCTTTGTCGCGCTTTTATCCGTGGCTCAAAAATTCCGTGTCTCTCGTTCGGGTTTGGTTTTGAATTTTTAGAACAGGCCGAGAGTACGTGTATATTCCAGACGCGTTTGTTTAGTTTTCTGGTTTAGCGAAGATTGTTTTCTTAACAGCCGATTATTAAGCTGCGTTTAAATGCTTGTCGTAAAAAAAAATTGTACGATGCACAGTGTTAATCTCGCAATATATCGATCGGGAGCCATCGAAAGGTCATACCAAACGCACTTCATTGACATTTTCTAACTATGTTGGAGAATCTATTTTCGTATTTCTCGGACGAGGTAGAGTGGAACTAATTAACATCTTGGCTTACGATTTCTTCGCTATCCATACACTTTAGCAATATCTATTTTGACTTTACTGTTCTGACACTGTGTTGAATGCGAAGCGATGAACTATTACGTTCTCACAAGAGAAGTTTCCCGGATGAGTAATTAATTTAAAAAAAATAACTATTGGAAGCTGCAGTACTCGCATGCAACTGAAACGAGTGTCATTCGCTCGGGAAATTTGGCATCGGCTAAATATACAATTGCAAACTTTGCAAGTTATACCAAATGCAATAGATTTCCATTTGTACGATTTTAATTTTTAGCTTTTAATTAATAGCTTTCACAGCTCGCGATCGTGGCTCCTCATCAACAATTCCACTACTTGGCCACTATTGTGATATAATAATGCAGAAACAGAGGAATAAAAAATTCGTAAAAAATACTATGACTTTTTCGTATTTTTAAATAATGCAAAATAAGATTCGTATCTCCGAGAAACAATGCAGGGAAAGGATTTCTAAGTTCCGAAAATTATGCACACTTAAATATAGTACAATTTTCGTGCTACACGATTTTTTAATCTTTTGGAAAGTCGAAGGAAAATCTAACGTGGAACACTTTATGAATTATTAAAAAGAAATTTAAAAACGTCTATTCGTGGAAAACAAAACCTTTCGAGGTTTCGACACAGAAATGGCGTTTTCAGTGGGTTGGCCGTAGCAACTGCGAGCACAGCGGATTCGAAAAGAAAAAAAAAGGGAACGATCGACGGTAGAAAAATTGCGGGTAGCACTTAAGGAAACGGCCTCGTTATTTCTAGGTAAGCAGGTAAGCGTGAGACCGAATTAATTAAAAAACGGAACACCCTCGAGGCGATGGCTGAAGGAGCTGCTTAATTGTATCCGTGACTGGGAATCGGATTTTCCAGCATTCATTTCGAACCGGTGGAAACACAAGCGATGGCGCATCTCCGTTTATCTTTAATCGAGCGCTATAATGGCTTTCAGCGTATTAATTCTCGCGTTCGACGCGAGTATCGCGACCCATGGGAGAAAAGAGCTTATCGGCTAAATTAATTTCATCCCTCAGCTGTCTGCTCGCGTGGCTGCCTTTGACGTTCAATTCAATTACCGACCTCACGCGATTATTGTCATCTCCGGTCTGTCCTGGCAATTTCTCATGAAATTATCGGAACGAAGGAAATACGCGAGTCAAACGCGAGTTTGGTCACAGTTCTATGTATTTTATGCTCGGGTACGGTCACTCGGACGCGAACGGTAGCGTGAATAAATAATTTAACGACCTTCTCAGAACATATTTTTTTTTTATCTTTTTTTCTTCGTGATCCATATCGCACGATTTTATCTCTTAAAATTTTTTTTCTAATTCCGAAAGAGAATACACCTTCAGAATAAAATTAAAACGAGAAATCAGTACACGTATTTGTTTCATACAATTTTCTAGGAAAGATGAATCATGATTGTAGATCGTAGCAAGAGTTCGATTCCTTTTCAATCGTCGGCAGTTATACGAAACAAAGCTCGTTTAAAAAAATAAGAGATCTATCCTTCGAGCTTCGTGAAAATTTAATTTTTAATAACGAAAGTGCCTCTGACCCGTGCAATACGATCTAATATACCTCGCCCTCTGCCACGTCGTGTGCCTTCGTTAACGTTTAATCCAAAGTCGACGTCGTTAAAGCGTCCACATAATTTCCCAACCGACATGTGTAAAACAACACGGCTGAACAACGCCCGAGAGAAACTTCGTGTCATTACCAACTAGAATATCAAACGCTACAGCTTTCTCCGACCTGTACGTTTTTAAAAGCTGACTCAAAAAAATCCCAACGCCGAGCCGATTTACGGCACCGAAAATAAAAAGATTAAAGAATGTCCCGCATCGGCGTTGAAACGGGGTCTCACGTTTTCGAGCAGGTTAGTACTGCACCAGAATGCATGCACGAAGTTCTGAAAATAACCGAGATACGACCACCGCCGAGCAACCGATGGAAACGCGTGTTTATCCTTTTCGCCATAACCGACTTGTCGAATGAAGTCGTCAATGGTGTTTCCTGAGAAAACAACGGGAACAACGAACTGTGGAGCATCAAGTACGCTATCGGGGTCAATTTATCGCTCTAACGTGTTTAATAACGTCTTTTCTTTTCGCGCAACGGTCTTCGACGACATTTTCATTGCGACGAGACCGATTATTCCAAAAGTGAGAGAAATTTCATACGGTTCCCTAACGCGTTGCTATTTATATTTCTCGTCGTTCGTGATTGGACCGCGCGAAAACTATCCGGAGATTTTTAATTCTCGTATGATTTTGTTGATCCCAATTAGGGATGATCGATCGGGTGGAAGCGAAATCACTTTTCCAAGGCTGTTATCGTAATGTAAATCGTCGAAGAGCAGTTGTAAGTAACTCTGAGAGGATTAGGCGTAGCGAATGGAGACAGGCTTCGGTTAATTGAACTTCCTGCGGTGACTCATCGGTGAATTTCAGTGTGTCAGGTCGGGAATACTTGATTAATTCGATGAATACTTAGAACGAGATTATTCAGGGCGAACGTGGTTTCCGAGTGTCGTGGTGATTACAAAAAATACAGTTGATACGCTCTGCTTGCTTTTTGGAGAGTTCTACAATTTTCAACTGTATCGTTTCGTAGCGAATAATCACTTTTCTACTTTGTTCTGTAGAATTTTTGTGCGATGATACTTCGTAATGCAACAAAGATAGGAATTATACGTTAAGATCCTGATTCAATTTTATAGAATCTTAAGATGAATGAAAAGATATCGCGAAAGTCTGTTGCGGTTCGTTGAAGAATGAAATAATTCATTCCTGGAAATACCAATCCTTTTTAGACAAAAAGATCCTTAAGCAAGATTTCCTTTGCGAAGGAAATGAAAGAAATACAGTTGCATTCGTCGATCACGTAGACGGATTTTAGTATATCGAAGGTTTTCTGTAATCTTGGATAAGTGCTCTCTTGAAACAAATTCTAGAGCTGTACACGTTCAGAAAGATCCAGCAGAGTCAAAACAAATTCTAACCACTGACTCGAAACCTTCTCATTGAATAGTACCAGTATTCCCAGAATAAAAGAACCTTACGTAAGAGTCGATCTTTGATAACGACCTCTCTCGGAACAAGTACTGAAATTTAAGAGCGTGGGATCAGTTGTACGAAACTCTCATCCCCTGCAATGCGATCTTCAGCTGTGACTAACGAACATCTGATACTAAAAACTTGACTCAAATATCATCCACATTTCTTTCCATAAAAATCAATACGAGACCTAAAATAAGTCGTTCGTCTCCGTCACCGATCAAACGACCAATTACCAAACCCACGAGTACGCTCCAATAATTCCAACCACGACTATAAACGTTCCAAGTCGATTATCAAGTGGGAGTTTTCAACGACGAAGCAAAGAGAAAGAGAGAAAGAGACCCAAAGAACAAAGACGAAATATGTTTCCTGCAACGAGGAGAAGTATTACAATATAAAGATTCCAGGACCGCGTGCTCTATTGTGCGAGCTATTTAAAAGAAGGCAAGTGGGCCTTAATTAATGCGGTAAACATCTTAATCAACTACTAAGAATACCTCTGCCGTGAGAGCACCCTTCAGTGGCTTGGCTTGCGGTCCTCCGTTCTCCAGTAAGAGACTCTTCGTACTACCACCCTTGACCCTGACGCTGCTCCATCTCTGTCGCGGAACATCGGTCACCCTTTCGCTCCTCTCCCCTTCCTTCAGCGATCCACCTTTGACACGCAACGCGCCGAGCACGGCAGGCGTCACCGGGACCTCCAGTTGCCCCAAGAGATGCTCCGACATCGCTCGAGGGGACTTGATGCAGGTCATCGTCGTCGGGGCGAGCGTGTTTGCCGAGGATACCGACTTAACGAGCAGATCCTTGCCCTCCTTCGTCCACGATGTGATCTTCCTGCCGAGGGACAAAGTTGTAGGCGCGGAGGCCGGTTGCGTGGACGATAAGTCGACCGCGGGATTCTCCTTCTCGACTCGAAGCTCGTCGCTAAGGAGGATTTCCTCTGCCGGCGATTTCACCGTCGACGAACTTGACGAGGTGTTCTCTCTGAGACCGAGCCAACGATCGCCGGCAAGAAAGTGTTCCCTCGTCGACGACGATGCAGCTATGATTCTCCTTCTGGCGCCGAACTTGGTCAATCTGTTTCTACAGACCGCCAATGGAGTTCTGACGCCTTCGATCAACGCGTCCCTCTCCTCCGAAGACAATTCGCTCTCCTCTTGAAAGTCCGACGACGTGCTGTCGCTGATTCTACTCGCGAAACGACCCCCGGAAGTACCAGCCTCCTTCCTCGCAAGTTCCAATGAAACGTTCTCAACAGGTCGACGGGACAGTGCCTGTAGATCTCGATCGTACGAAGAGGAACTGGTCGAAGTTGTTCCAGCCTCCGTGAACACCCTCGCTGTACCGTTCGTGGACGCAGACTTGGCCAGGAAGCCCCACTTCCGTCTGGCCTCCTGATGGGCTCGTGACTTCTCGCTTTCTGTCGACGCCCAAGACGATTGGTCCAGACGTTTCGTGGCCCGTGGAGAGCACTCGGACGAATTCCTCGCGTCGCCGACGGTGTTCGAATCTTCTTTGATAGATCGAGCACCCTCGTCGGAGACACTAGACTCCGCTACACTCGAGTCTTGCTGTTTGGCTGACACGGATTTCAGCGGGATCTGCTTCCTTCTTATCACCACTGGAGGCGGCAGACGATTGGTCGGCCGACCAGCCGCCTCCAATTGACCTTTCACCGATCTCAGTGCTATCTGCTCTTCCCTCGAGGACAATCCCGGAGGCTGGGACTTGGATAGTTTTTCCTTGAACAGCTGAATTTTGGCGGAGTGTACGGTGACCTATTTCACACTGGGACACCTCTTAGCTCCTCCTAGCTCCTCGATCACCCGATCGCGTTCTTTTCCTTTCCTCCTTGTCGATCGTTTTTATCTTTTCTGTTCGATGATTCGTCGATCTTGTATACCGGATCGCGGATCTTTTTTTTTTCTTCTTTTTAACTCCTCGTTGGGAGTAAATACAAAAAAGTGTGTTACTAATACAGGCTAATAGTTCAACGTTTTGAAAGACAGTTGGGTACAAACATACACACACACACACACACAGCTCTGTTTGGGAATTCTTGTGCTCGATAACGATGCGATGACGTTCTTTTGGCTCTGATACAGCGATTGAAATTTTCTCTCCTTCTGATTGATATATATATATGTGTGTATATGTATATTTCTAGTTTTACGTAATACGGTTTAAAGTGAACCACGTTTATATCAACGGACACGTGGATCCTTCGATTTGTGCTTGAGATTCGTGCGCGTTAATGTCGTGCGTATCAACCGGAAACGTGAGCATTCACACGGTGGTTTCGTTTATTATATTTTTCTCCTTCTTTAACTCTATGTATATTCGACGGCTCGTATAGTCGCGAACGATCAACGAAGAACGCTGGCTTGTTACGATTGTTTTAATAGTTTATTACTTACGACGGTCTCTCGTTAGCCTAACAGGTTACAGCCGCATAAAAATCGTATCTGTTCCTGGCATTTGTCGCCTCGTGTCCCTGTTGATCAGTTGGACAGGGTCGACGAGAGTCGTTTGTTCGTTCGTTTCTCTTAAAACGTCGGTATATAAAATGTAAAAGGATCGTTGACTTAAACTTAACTCTTAATCATCCTCCTCTTCTTCCTCTATGATCATTCGAGCTTGGGAATTCGATACGTGGTTAGCAATAATTAATAATTAGTAATTAGTAATACATAATGGATGGAACACGACGACAGTCTCAGTTGGGAAAAAAAGTGACTTTCTCAAGTGTCAGTCTCGAGCGCGATATTTTTTTTTTCTTTTTTCTTTTTTTTTTCTCTTTATGTTATAATTTCTCTTCTCTGTTTTTCTTTTTTATCTCTCCTTTTCCGTTGCACCGTTCAACCCTCTTCTCCTCGTCCGTCTCTTTCTCTTCCCCTTTCGCCGTCCTTCTCCCCACTCCACCCCCGCTTCAGCTTGCTCTCGTCTTTCAGGGAAATATTGCGCAGTGCGCAAGGACGATACCGTAAAAAGAAAAAAAAATACTGGAACAACAATGAAGCTTTCCGTCTACGTTTCACGTCTTCTTCCTCTTCTTGCTCTCTTCTTGCTCTCTTCCTCCTTTCCTTTTGTTTCCTCTTCTCCACCGGTGTAACTCCTGGTACAACGCAGAAGTCGCGACACAAAGACCCTGATCGGCGATCGAATAGATCCTCAAGTAGATTCGAGTAGAAGCGCAAGCTTTCAGAGTCTCCACGAGCGCGATGTTCGTCGACACGACACGCGATGCACGGGTCCACTGCGAGCGAAGCCTTTGATGGATTTGGCACAAGCTAATACTGAGGAATCGTTTACGGATGCGCGTGATTCCATCATTACAGAGGCTCGATCTGTTATCGTTACAATTTCCTGTCCACGGTGAAACCGTGCCCAGATTTTCCCCGATGGAAAATCTACTACTGGCTTCACCGGTGGCCTTGTTTCCGCGACCGGACCGTTCCCCGCGTTAGTCCAAGGCTAACGAATTCCACGGAACCACCGACGACGATCGATCTACCTTGCGAAACTGGATGAAACTTCTCGTTTCCCTCCTCTCTTTATCTCCTTCTCTCAAATGTCAGTTATATATGTATATTCGAAGATCACTAACTCACAGTCGAGCCTCGTCGAGTCTTCGTTTCTATCTCTGTCCCGTCATCCAAATACGGAAACCAGCGAAGCAACCAATCTCACAACACTCTCGAACCAGCACAGACCTCGTACATCACCGCGGCCAACCTGTCCAATTCAACGTTCGTCCTACTGCTCCTTGTCACTCGCATTTTCCTCTTCCCTCGATGAGACACAAGACCAACCACGAGGATCACAGCCACCAGACGCTTTCGTCGATTTCTTCTCGAGGATAGACCAGTTGCTGACTAGTCGCTGACCAGTCGATGACCAGTCGCTGACCAGTTGCTCCGACCTGGGTCAGACCCAAACGCCCGCGCTAATCTAGCGTGTTGCTCTGCTGTCGACTACCTGACTGGACGGGCGACGCGGGAACGACGCCGATGAGCGAGTCCATATCGCGTGCGTCGAGCGATGGAAACAAGAAGAACAGCTAGACCGACGCTAGGTTCCACTGAGGTAGCCAGTCGATCAGCAGTGACACCTCGCAAATGAGTCTGGTTGTTTCACAGTCTCGAACAGAAGAAGGGATGTCCTTCTCCCTGTTATATATACTTCTTTCCTGTTTTATTTTTTCCTTCCCTTCTACGAGGCGCACGGGTATCGATAAACGCGCGTTGGACACTTCAACGAACATCGAGATGATCTCGGGCGCAGTTGCACGCAGCAGGGTATCTCATCTTGTCTACCAGGCTCCCATTGACGGCCGGGCTTTCCAAGTGAACGGAAACCGAGTTAAGGGAGGTTCGAGGACAAGCTGTATCGGGCGCGTCCGTGGCTCCAGGTCGTCTGGACTACACTTGTGGCCGACATTCCGGCTTATCCGTTCTATCCGTTCTATCCGTTCTCCTGTGCACGATTCACCACAGCCCAGATTACGAATATTTTAAGTTCGATTCGATATCACCACACACCGTACACGGATACTTTTTATATTTATTTTTATTTCTCGCCTCCGTTTGTCACCTTCGTTAAACTGTCCCCTGCCACAGCGTGCGTCCGATGTTAACCCGCTCTGTTCCTCCTGTCTCTCCTGTCTCTCCTGTCCTAGAGGTGATCGTCAGCGTCGTTTTCTGATGCGCGCCGTGCCGCCACCGCCGCCGAGCCACCGACGACGACCCACCTGTGCTTACGCTTATTGATTCGCGGCAGTGTCGCCAGCGTTCCGCCGCGTGTGCGCCTGTGTGCCCGAACAGAGATTCTGCGCGACCGGCCCCGCTGCCATTCGACTGCACATTGTGCAGTCGCGCGCTTCCATGACTTCAGTTTTCTCTCCTTTCTTTCGTTTCGCCTCGATTTCGTCACCCCTGGCTCGAGGGCAGGCTTGCTTCTTGGTTAAGTTCTCCTCTGCATCTGGCCTAGATTCTTTTTCGGTCATCTTTCAGGCTGATCTATGACCATTCACGACGTTATTTTGGCAGCACTCTTTCGACTCTGTCGACTCTTTTCGACGCTTTCGACGATTCAGGCGTTTTGGACTCTTCCTACTCGTCGTTTCTTCGTATCGAGTACTAGTTATTCGTGGAAAACGAATGATCAATACGAAATAGACTGGCAGAGGACGAAACTGCAACGGTTTATCTCTTTCCTGTACCGTTGGATCTTCGTTTCTTTTTTTCTTTTCTTTTCTTTTTTTTAGTTTTAAGAAAACGTACAAGGTTTCCATTTCTTTGCTCACTTTTCGACCGGCTCTGGCCTACATTTGTTTTGGGACATCTCGAGATCTCGGAGAGAGATTCCTCGGTGTCTTTGTGCCAAGGAAACAAGAGATTCATAAGTAGAAAAGTTTGAGCTAAGTGGGCGGTGGTCAAAGGTTACACTCTTTTCTCTGTTTCCTAACAAACACGATGTACGTTTTTCTTCTCAACTTGTAAAACGTCTGGCCTCGATATTCTCGCGAACAGCTCGCAGAGAAATAAATTCTTTCTGGCCTATTTCTTTCTTTTTTTTTTTTTTTTTTTAAGAAAACGTACAAGTGACTCGACCCAGAAGTTTCGAAGTCACAAGCTGCCGGATGTCGAGGTCTGTTGTCCCATTTTTAATCCCGTTGATGCAACGAAAACTTTCGAGAACGAATTCAACGAGGATCGAACTTACCGATCGCCTCGACGAGCCACGAATTCGTTGCCACTCGATCGCTGGTTCCGCAGTTCCGCGTTTTCAAACATTTTCTTTCTTCTTCAGCCTCTTTCTTTTTCTCTCTTCCCTCAAGGGATGGTTTTTCTTCTTGGACCAATGGTTTCATTTGAGCACAGCCTGGCCTAGATTTGTTTCTCTCCTTTATCCTTTTTTTCTTTCTTTTTTTTTGGAGTTCGCAGCGATACACGCTTTAAACCTTCGTATCGTCGCAGTTTGAGATTCGTGCAGCTTTTATTGGACGAGGACTTTTGTTTTGCTTGAAAGACGCATTCAAGGTGTGTGTTGATCCAAGACGTTGCTTTAGGCTGTTGAGTTTCTCTGATGTTTTGTACTCCAAGCTTTTCTTATAATTTTTCTTTTTTTTTTCTTTTTTCTTTTTCTATACAATCTTAGTTTTCTCCGGTATTAATTTTTCTCCTTTAAGTTAATTGCTCGAGTAACGTAAAAAGACTCGGAAATATTAATTCAAAGAAGAGCCATTGTTATTGCAATTGATCCTCTTTAATCGCTACGATTTCCTCTCTTTTTTTTCCGCCTTCCTTTCTTCTCCTTCAGCCTTTGATAAATGATCCATACTAGAAGCGGACACTTAAACAGCTTTATATCGCGTCCACGAATGCTTCTCGTCTACTCTTCTTATTCTCTCAAACGTCTTCACGAGGCCGGTGAAAATGTGTTCGCTACTTGTTCCGAATCACATCTCATTCGTGTCTTCATTTATCGTGCTCGGTGAATGATGCAGCCGTGAAACGAGCAAGAATTTTTCGCTGAAAAAAAGAAGAAAAAAATACTGGAATAAACGAGAACCATTCATCGAATGAATTACACAGTCGTGTATAGGTTTTCAGGTTTCATTTCGTGTTTCTACGTCATTTCTGCTGCTCATCCCTCCGTAATTTCTTAAGCAAACTTAAAGAAATTGGATCGTTCAAACAATTTTGCAAACTGATTCCTTCGTTCTCCCGTTTTCCTCGTAAGCTCCGCGAATTCCTCTTCCAGGTTTCCATAGTTAATAACTCGATATTGCCCCTATTATGCTCCACAACCGCTTCGCTCGTCCAACTTTCCTACAATCGAAGCGTATCCTGATCGCACCGACGAATTTACGTGCCAACTCACGCCTCCAGTTTCCGCTTCTTTATCGAACCAACATCCACCTCCACTGATGCTCGAGATTTATTTATGCTTCAGGATGATCCGATTATTTTTTCTTTTTTTTTTTTTTTTTTTTCCAACTGCTCTCGAAGCTCCACAGCA
Source organism: Ctenoplectra terminalis (assembly GCA_019453375.1). Classification (NCBI taxonomy): domain Eukaryota; kingdom Metazoa; phylum Arthropoda; class Insecta; order Hymenoptera; family Apidae; genus Ctenoplectra; species Ctenoplectra terminalis. The sequence goes on along the minus strand of SMSQ01026134.1, from coordinate 139,916 downwards.
TTCACCGAGCGACTCTTCATTTCCTGACACTTTACCAACGCTGCAGGAAATTGGCCCGGGATTCTGGATCATTGCATCACTTTCGAACCTCGTTTTCTGGTACACGTTTCCTCGTTCCTCGTCCTGTGCGTCGATTTCGTTGTGATTTCAGAAAAGAAGTCTTCTGAATTAATTAATCGTATCGTGCTGCGGTATTTCTTTCGCGATCTTCCCCGACGATCCTTCGTTGCTCTTCTGCTAACACAATCTTGACCCAATTCCACCAATCTTCCGTTTTTTTTTTTTTTTTAATCCGATAGGAGTGGCTGGTGCTCGAAACGCGATTATTTTCGCAGAAATTCCAGTGATCGGACGGTTGTTTATTTTTTATCAGTTAACTTAGGCGATTAAAGGGTTCGCCATTTTTCTACAATTATACAAATGTACGAAACGTCTTGGCCATAAATTGTTTTAGCTTTCATCACATTTTTATTCTCGTGAAAAATTTTACCACCTTCTTTCGTAAATATAAACACTAGCTTTACGGTATCCACAAAAACGATCGAGCGGAAGAAACACACCGACCGTTTCATCCCGAGAATATCGATTCAAGAGGAGCAATAATTTGACGTTTCAATTTTTCAACGAAGCACCGTGCAAACATCTATTTCAATTGGAAATTACGCGGCTCCCAATTAAATTATGTCGCAGCAACGCTGCTCGCCCTATCAATGCACGCGCCGACATCCTCGAAACGCATAAATCACGCAATGTGGGTCGACAAGCCCTGGCTGACCTTGCAGGGATGCTAGGAATTCAAAGACATCGATAATTGCTAACCCAATTCAGGTTCTGTGGAAACGGAGAAGTTATTTTTCCAACCTTCCTGTCGAGTGTCGTTTGAGAAGCAGAAGAAACACGATTGAGGTACTTGGACCGACAGCGTTCACAATGGTAAGAGGATTTTACTCGAAGCCGGCGATGAGCAATCAGCTCTTTCATCTTTGGCGATTTTCAAAAGGAATATCATTGATAATACTTGGTTGGAATAACGACAGTGGCCTACAAATGGTATAGCCAACACTTCCACCGTTATTTCATTAGTAACGCTATAAATTAATACCTTCGCAAAGGGAAAAAAATTTGATTGAAATTATTTCAAGAGTTACTCTTTAAATTGCGGAGCGTTCTACGTTTAAACGCGCTTGTATGCTCCTTTTCTTATATTCTAAAATTGTATCACGCGTTTAATCGCAACGTTTTGATCGTCAAACGTATATATCCGTCCATAGCAGTCGAAAGGTTAACCAGGGTTGCTATTTTTGTTCATATATTCGTGTCTCTTAAAAAAGTATTTTTAATTCTTAAATATTTCAGACTTATATGACGTACGATATTAATTGAGTAGACGCAGAAACGAAGTACGCTGAATTTGATAAAGAAATATTTACAAGTGTTTATGTAAAAGTGAACTTAATTTCGGGTCGTTTAGATTGCTCGTTTAGATCCGAGCAGCAGAGCAGAGTTAAAGTAGCTAACACAGCTTTCAAGACACACTGTGTATAACTTAAGAATAGGATTTGCATCAGTCATTCAAATCATGAATAAATATTGGTTACACGAACGTTGGCCAAAGGCTGTTAAAAAAGTTCGGCCATTCTCGATGGCTTTTGAAGACGATCTCGGTAACTCGAAAGCTCTCGAAGCTTCGAAGATACGTTCTAAAATATTCACAATATCCTCCTTTATTAACCCGAATAGACTAGAAGAGATACAGAGGTACCGAATATTAAGGAAGATTTATTGGAAATCTTCTTAACGCTGAAGCGTGAGAGAAATTTTTTAAACAGCATTCAAAGTTCACGACGACTCGAACCGTCTTAAACCCATCGCTACACGAGCCACACATTTTTTCCTCGCTGCACATGACACGCTGAAGTGTTTGCACGTCTCGGTGAACCAACGAAAGGTCTCGAGTTCACAGCGGCATGTAACGCACCGAATACACTCGGAAAGTGCAAGAAGGAACCCTCGTCGAGTCCTCTCGCGTCACTTTCACGGTGAATATTCAACGGTAAGTTTGGCGCGGAATTAACGAGCTTTTTCTCGAGACGCGCCAGAATTACACACGAAATTGATCCTGCCAAGAACCTCGCAGAATTTCTAACTTCTTTACCAAAACTGACTACTGAAACATGCGCTGAAACCATATCTGATCAAATATACAATAATAACACGATTTACTCGTACTCCTTTCATCCAGTCACTGAATTATTAACCACCAATTCCACGGACTCGTTCAGAGACAATAATTGCAACGAGTTTTGAATCCTGATCATAATACCACGCTACTAATTTAATAATAAAAATATATATAATATATATTTCTTAAATTTGACTAGAAACGAAACCGGTAAGAGTCGATGGAAAATCGTAGGATCTCTCGATGGAGTAGCTCACCTGTTCGGCGCGTGGCTTAATCTTCTCCTCCTGCTCCTTGGCGAGGTCCTCGACGAGATCGTGGAGGAGCCTGATGTCCTGGGGGCTGGGGGAGTCGACCCTGCCAGCCCCCACGCTCATTGCACTGTGGGGCGCCAGTTCACAAGAGTCAGCAGCTTCACCCTCGGTACCCCTCTCACTCTCCTCCTCCCAGCAATCTTTATGGGACCACTCCTGGTCACTGTCGGTCACCCTTTCGTCGTCATCGCTCATTTAGAGCATTCGGGCGGCTTTCAGATTAATCAGACCTTCGCCCCCGATTTCTTTCGCTTCTCGGTCAAACAGACGCACCAGGAAGAAATACTTCAGCCGATTCTGTAGCGGTTGGTTCGAACAAATCGATTACTCGGCTAACATTTCGTTGGCACGTTCGCAATTTTTGTCTCTCGGGTTATTCCACCATGGACACGTAGTATTTTACGAATCGTAGGATTTATCGTGGCACTTGACTATTGCTTGGTGGATATCATTGCGGCGAAGTATCGATTTAAGTTCTACCTACGTTTCCTTCAGTAAATCTCCATAATGCACTTAAACGAGCTAATTAACTATTATGTGGAACGCTTCCAAGCATTACCGTTAAAAGTGTAGCTTCGAAGCTTTGAGTCTTCGCGAACAATGTCTGGAATATTGTTCTCAATTGATAGATCGATCTGATTTTTCTTTCTTTTTTTCTTTTTTTTTTTTTGATCACTCTTTGGATATTAAATTCCTTCTGCTTTTGTAAATAGTCAACAATTGTAAAGTGGGCTAAACAATTATTTTACTACTACGCGTTAAATATTCTGAACGTTTACTCGATTCATATTCCTTCGTTAATCGACTGTTTCTTCTTCCCTTTCGATCACTATTTATTTTACTTCGATATCCTGTAGATGATCTCTTGTCGACTTCAAGTAACATATCCTTATAATTCCATGCGCTGCGAGGTTTCCAAGCTTCGATTATTGTCGAGTTGAGCAGTGATCGTCTAGAACACTTGGTTCAGAAGAACCCGGCTTATCGGACGCTTTACCGCCGAGGCGAAACACTGTCGATATCTAACCACCAGACTGTTCCTCCTCAATCGAACGAACACACCTCTCCAAACATCACTGAATAGTCTACAACACGAAAAACCAATTTTTTTTTTCCCCCTCGTTGCACAACCCTTCCAATGGTTAACTTCCCATCTTCTGACGCGAAATTGTTACCCAATTATTTCCCAATTTCAACTTTAATGAGAAAATTCCGCGCGGTTCGTGCCGAGTTACTCGCCGGAATGTTCAAGTTAAGATCGAAGCGGCTTTCGGAACAGGGCTGGAACGCTCGTCCACGCATCGAATTTCCCGCGACGAGCGTACGGACGACGCCCGGCGTCGGAATTCCGCGGACAGCATTGCGTTTCGGTGGCGAGAACGCGCGCGCCACTGCACGCGTCTTCCGTGCACGCGGCCCGCCTCGAATCCGCTCGATTCTGCGCGACGTGGCCTCGCGACATGCCACGCGAAAGTGGGACTTAAGCTGAGAAATAATGTAGTGGATACAAGAATCGGCTTACACGCGAATGTGTTTGTTTCGTGTGGGTGGTTGAAGGTTTGTGTGAATACGTGTGTCCGGGAGGGTAGCGAGCTGCAATTGTACGTAAGGCGAAGGTAGAGCTTGGCGGTGACGACTGCGAAGCAAGGACGCCAGTCATTGATCACTCAGTGGCTATGACCTTCGCCGCTTTTCCTCGTGGAAAAAGAAGAAATAATTTCGAGCAGAGGTCGGAGCGCGGGAAATCGCGGATACTCGAGAATCACTCGCGCGTGTGTGACGGTGATCGAGGAAGGGGTTGGAAATACAGGGGTGGTAGAGGGTGGAGATCGATAGATGATCGATGATCGATTCTCTTCTCGGTGGTTTTCTTGGAGAGAATTGGAGAATTTATTTTTAATGAATGGCGGTAGATTGATAGCTTTGATTATAGAAAGTTAATTTCATGGAAGAGAATTTTTCTTGGGAGTGGAAATCGCAGGAAAATAAATAATGGATTGATTTTTCTTTCGGGTGGTTTTCTTGGAAAGAATTGGAGAATTTATTTTTAACGAATGGTGGTAGATTGGTAGCTTTGATTATAGAAAGTTAATTTCATGGAAGAGAATTTTTTTGAAAGTGGAAACCATAGGAAAATCGGCGGTGGATTGATTTTCTTTTCGGCGGTGTTTTATTCAAGAGAACTGGAGAATTTATATTTAACGAATGGTGGTAGACTGCTTGGTTTGATTGTGAAACGTTATTCGGTAGCTGAGAATAGGTTTCGTTAAAGTAAATTCGTAAAAGCATCGATGTGGGGAGATTTATTGACCGAGGGTTGATTGGTGTGTTTATTTTTGGAAACTTGATTACGTTCGACGTCAATAGATGAATTGTGTAAACTAAATGGTTTTCAGACAATGAAGTCGCTAACCAGCCAATGAAAGTTTCTAAAATATTGCTTAGAAAAAAAAAAAATTTATAAGGGATAGGATGGTTTAACGAAGAATGCATTGATACTAAATTTTTTATGAATTCGTAGGATAATGATTGGAATTGAAATAATTAGAGACGTAAGAACAGCGAGGAATAAATTTTTTAAACGAGTAAAGTCAACTTCGATCGAGTCGTTCCCACGAAGGATCCCACGATGCAGCGTGCTATCGATTTTTGAGAAATTTGCGCCAACTTCGTGCAATTTCGTGCCACTGATAATAATTCACCCTGTCCGCGTGCGTGTGTGTCTCTTCGAACGGAAATTTACAGCGACACGCACTTAATCGCTCTGAATAAAACACCTTTACTCGTACTACGCAGTCTGTCTCATCCTTAAACATAATATTCATCGTCGATACCGAAAAGAAAAAGAAAATAAGAAAAAAAGAAAGAAAAAAAAAATCAAAGAAGACGCTGGAGCTTTAAGATTCCAACGCAGATAAAAGATATTAAATACCACGATTAAAAATACAACTAGAAGAAAAAAGAAGATACAAAAATGAATAAACAATAATACACGTAGCCACAAATTAAACTGAACGAAACACAAGAAAGAATAAATAAAAACCAACTAACGATTCGATAAAAAATTCACAAAAATTCATAAAATGTTTCATATTCCAAAGATTCCTGTCCACTGTCCGTGTCCGTGAGATTCGACGGACAACCGACTGAGACCGTCGACTACGCGCCACTATCGACGACCAACTATCAAATTCGACTCCCTGCCAAGCGATCCAGGTGCAGTTCCTTATATAAGTGACTCCGCGCCACGCTGTTCACAGACTCGAGTGTTCGAATGCGTCGATTGCGGGCGGACGCGACACAAAAGAAATCTAGAAACATTTTTCCGGCTCCTCCACCGCCCACCCCCGCCTCATCTGGCTTCGGTTACCAAGGTGTCTTCTGGGTCAGGAAATATTTTGGCTTGCGGCCCGCGTTTCCGATGGAAGCCATTGATTTTGTCGTCGAAACGAAAGTGGACCTTCCTTCCCGATAGACGCATTTGGCACGGTGCATCGTGAATCCCCCACGAAGTGCATTATGCATTTCCTTCCTTTCAGAATAACCAACGAACGCGGCAGCCTACTTAGTTAGGACCTTCATTAAGACCAAATGAGAGGAGGATCTCATTCGATTTTCCGTTCCCTTCCGCGTCCTATATTCTCGTCTTCCGGCCGCTGTGGACGCGGCCATTTTAAATTCTTGTTGGCGAGGATGCAAATTGCAATTTGGACGAGACACCCTCCTCGAATTAAGTTCGTTTCTAAATTATCGTGGAAATAGCGAGATAATTGCACGTCGAGAATATTAAAAAAATTTTAGCGTTCCATCGATTGAGAATTGGTGATAAATGTACGTTAAAAGGAAGACTTTGAAGAACTTGGGATTAATTTTCAAGTAATTTTGTAAGTTTTAATTATTATAATTGGCAAAAGTTAATTTCCTTTCTTTTTATTTTCTTGGTTCAGGAACTGGTATGTTGCACCGATAGAAGTACTTCGTACGATCGCTGACAACTTTACGCGCGGTTATTGATTCCTAATGTCACCCATAGACAGTAATCTGGTACATACTTCTTCCTCGTCCCCTTTCCATCGGTTTAACAACCGGTGGGGATCAATGGGATGAGCAAACTTCGCCGCAAAGGGGACGAACTAATAGGAAATTACTAGCATTTTATCGGTATCGTTCCCGATTCAGCGTTGTTACGCATCAGTAAACCGTGACGCGACCGCTTAAAGCACGTGGGGGGTGCGAGTAGCAGCACGCAATCCCCCAGTGCCGACGTTTTCCGTCCAACCTAAACAAGCTACCATAAAAAATCGATCGAGATTAACATGTTTGTTCACCAATTATCGCAATCAACGTGTCGCGTCCATCGATTAAACTTCTCCGATCAATACTTAAAGGGTCTGAACGAAACACGTGCGGTTCAAGGAGAGTGTCTTTCCCAACCATGGAATACGAGTATCTTTTTTTTTACAAATCCACGCAGGATGCACATTCACATCACGATCACCGCGTTGGTTCACCAGTGTGGTCGTGGTCCCACGTTTTACTTCTCCCTTCGACCGCCTCCCGTCTCGTTTCTTTTCCTCTTGGGAACGAATCGATCAAAGATCTCTCTCGTCCGCACAACCGGTCGCGACCTATCTCGAAGCAACGTCCGATCGACGATCGCCGGTATCCGAGCGAGCTCAGTTTCGTGGCTGACGAGCGAGCGACACCGACGAGCACGTAACGACGCGACAACGCTCCTTTCGAGTGTCATCGATCAACGCGATCACAGGGGGATAATTCCCTGCCACCACTCGAGGATTCTCTGCGTGACTTCGCCACCTCTTTATCCTCGACCCACCCTCGTGCAACCCTTTTTTTTTCCCGCTTGACCGATGTAACACGCGCCACCCTCTTTCGAAGGACGACGAAAGGTTGTTCCGCGTCGCGTTTACACGCTGCCCGGCCTTTTTCAGTCTTATTCACCGTTTACATGTGCTCTGTGTTCCTTCGGTGACGATGTGGACGGAGTGGCAACGGTGCAACCTGCCGGGCAGGACGGGGGATACTGCGACACTGACAGTAGCGCCTTCTGTCGGTTCGAGTCTTCGCGAGCCACCCCTTTCGGCTCACCCCTCTTTGCAATCATGTTCTACCTTTCTCTGTCTGGTGAACAGAATTTGTGTTTCCCTTTATCTTCTTCGCGTTCGTCTGAGAGTCTGTATTTCGGACTACCATGGGGGTGTGCTTCTGTTTCTATCTTCGAGGCGACAGGGTTGCTTGACTTTTTTATCTCAACCGTTGGTCGTACCGTGATGCTCCTTTTTGCGACACTTTGCCTTTGGTTCTTTTGTCTGTTGCATCTTTTTGTTGCTTTACTTTACGCAGATACTACGTTGGTTTCGTTTTGCTGTTTTCTGGCGAGAATATTTCGCCCTTTGGAATAAGGGTTGCTATTTTCTGTTTCGCGAGGAATCTGCTCGGGGAGGGTAGTTTTTGTTATCCTAATTTGGTGGCTTTATCGCAAGTCTTCGTTGGTTTCGTTTCCGGATGCTGCAGGTTCTGGATCGTTAGTGTTTTGTCTGACCAACACGGACCTTATTCCACTGTCCCAGATAATATAAGTTTCTACTATCGGATGTTGTAAAGTAAAGTATAATTCGGATATTTTGCGTGATTTAATTAACCCTGTTGTCATTTTTATTTACGCTGTACATTCGTATCGTTGTACCAATGTTTTCTAATTTTTTAATATTTTAGACTTAATAGTAATTAAGATTATAAGCAGTGATATATAATTTGGTTGAAATTCAGATATTTTTGACTTTAAAATATTAAACGATATTAAAGAAGTAATCGGAACAATTAAATACACCAAATTTGATAAAAAAAAAAATATATATATATAAAAAGCACAGTACTTATGTAAAAGTAAACTTAATTTCGAGTTGTATAGGTCCGAGAAGGACAAAAGGGGCAAAAAGGATGAACCACAAGAATGACACGGGCAGAATTCGTTCGGTTTGAAGACCGTCAATATAGTTTCCCTATCGGAAACAAATCATTTTCACGGACAATGGAATATTTATGCGGTTCTTAAGGGATTTCTAAGATCGAATCCCTTTGTTGCCAGGAACAATAGGCGTGTCTTTAATTCGCCGTAATAGTTTCCGCGACATCATCGTAACATTGTTTGAGACAGGGTTGGAGAAAAACAGGTGCGGTATCGGTTATCGATATTGGCGGCTTCGAGTTCGCCCGACGTAAATAGCTTTAGCAACGATGATCAGCTTCGACGATTGAATGTCAGGCCGAGGTAAAACCCCTGACGGTTTAAATGCAATTCGGACCGACTGGCTCGTCTGCACAAAGAAAATTCTTGATAGATTGAAAGGCTTGCGAATAAAAGCAGACTCTGTGTCAGCAGTTGTTCCGATAAAATCGATGACAAAATATTGATTCGGTAAATAGAAAATGAAAGTGGAACTGTTACAACAATTTTCTTCGAGAAATGTTTTGCCCTTCTGGGAAAAAAAAAGAGTTCTGTGCGTAAATAAGGCCGACATACCTTGGCGATAGATTTTACATTGTTTGTTGGTTAATCAATTTTGAAAGTAATAAATGGTACCATTTTTATTCCAACTCTGGTGGATGTAAATAATTTTTCATCAGTATTAAGCTACTTTGGGAGCTTCGAAAAGACAGAAGCTTAGGTTACCACATAATTGCAGTACTTATGGATATGATGCCGAGCATCTTTCAAATTACCCACCATTTTCCTCGGATCCTACAGTCTATTATCAGTGATAAATTCTCCTTCTTGAGTCATCTCGCGTCGTCGTATCGCGTAAAGTGCTAAAAGTACCGTAACTGCGCTCGTATATATTGATTACGAAGAGTGTCTGGTAGTTTTGTATGCACAGAGACTTTCGGAAACTCGGTTAGTAGGAAACTAGCGAAATTCGATGCTAACCACAGGTATCGCATACCTTCGGTTAACTATACTCGATAAAACATTCCCTTTAATATAAAATTAGCTAAAACTCCGTGTTTATCGAGCTATCGTACATCCCTCCCAATTAAAAAAAAATCCAAATATTGGGTATTTCATCTGAAACAGGCTGTCTAAATATCTTCTTCGTGAAGATACGATTCTTCGAATGATACCACGGAATATATTTTTTTTAATTTTTGTATATAAGTACACGGTTTTTTCTCTTTAATACTGCGCAATAATATGTCGTCCAAAAATAAAGTTGAATGTAAACTTGATATCCATTCACGAACGCAAACAGGTTGTCTTCGATTCTCACAGCGTTAAAGGAAAAAAGTATCATTCGCGTCGAATAAGCTTCGCTCACTCCAGGTTGAAAAGCTCAAGACATTCGACCCTTTACAAGTCGACAAGAGTACTGACGAAGGTATCGACACTATTTCAAAGAAGGAAATTGTTTAAAGGCCTGTGTCCCTAAGCAAGACCGATCAAGTGGCTTCTCACCATCCATCCATCCTCGATTGAGGAGAAAAGCAATGACAAGAGCGTGCAAAGTATAAGTCGACACTTGATCGTCGACGAGAACTTTGTGGAAATCTTTGTTCCATCGAGCGAGAGAGTCAACGGCTCTCTGGTTGGTGTACTCCTCGTAATCTGAGAGTTATAAATTATTCGGGAGCCTGTCGTAAAATGTGATATCGATCCATTGTGCTGGAAATATTTGTGCCTGGCTGAGGTTTCTAATTAACAACCGTTGGAATAAATCGAAGCGCATCGCACTTACTAACGCTAGAACCACCGACGATCAAAGCGTACTTAATTCTATCGAAGAAATCAAAATAAAAAATATATAAAAGAAAATATATAAATTTGACCAATGAAAATTTACCAAAAGGCATCGTATATATCTTACAAAATTTCTGTAAAGAATCACGAATGGGTCATTTCGACAACTTTGGCAGTTCCGGTGTCAATGATTTATTGGAAAATAATTACCACTGCTTTAAACAATTTTTATAGCGATAATTACTACATAAAAAATATTTGATATCAATACTGTGATATCGTAGATAGATCTTGTGTGACCACTTGGAAATAATTGGAACAATTAGACTTGTTATACTCGGATGTCTTGTGTTATGAGAAATTATGAAGATATGTTGGGAAATAGGTCTCCATGAATTTTCTATGCTAGGCAAAAGTGTTACAGTGGCGTAAAATAGCCGTCGATTTGTGAAAATCCCAATGAGGAGAATGCCCGCCCACAAGACTGCGGCGTAGACTGATTGGCGCCAGCCAGGGCCGTGTTACAACGGGGTGTCATGATAAACAGGGAATTACTGCCACATGATTGGCAACGATGCTAAAAATTCGGTACAAAGTAACTATGTCATTTCCTGAAAGCTTAGGAACTGTAAAGAGGAATACTGCGTTGGTATTCTTCTCTGGAAAAATACTCCCGTTACTACAGATCTTTCAGAACAACGTACAATGTTAGTTAAGATGAGTTCAACGATTTTTGTGCTATAAATTTAATTATATATATATAGTTGGAATACTATAGTTCAAACTACTGTAAAGTAGGTTAATAATGCATAAGTTTGAGCGAAAAGTAAAGAAATATAAAATATACATGTAGTATGTACCAATTTTATAAAAAGAAATTGTATAAGTACAAGAGTCACGATTTAGGTACCCTTGGATACATAGTAAACTATGTACATAATAAAATATTTATTCCATATCTTTTTCTCGTAAATAATTCGTTTCCTCTCCGAAGAGACCGTTCTCGATGTTAAACATATGCTTTCAGAGAAACAAAATATATATTTCGAAGAAATCAATGAGATAAAACAGCCCACGTCGAGCATACCAAATGTCCTACATCGAAATTCATCTCCTCCCTTGTCGAACGAAATTTTTTCTGCAAATATAATTTATGCGATACCTTCCCTACATTCTGCTCGAATAGAAAGAAACGTTGTTCAAGCGAGAACCACAATTTCCTGTTAATTTACTCGCGCAAACAATCGGATATCTCGGTTTTCTACAGAATCAGTAGTATAGACCGTGATATGTCAGACATAACGTATGATTCTCGTTTAAACGAGCCTACGATGCGAATGTGAAAATTTTCTTACAACAAAAGCTGTTCATCGATATCTCGAAAGACAAAATGAAGAAAAAAATACGAAATAACTACGTGGAAAGTGGAAATTTTTTTATATTGGGTGAAATAAGGCGGCATAAGTCAGGCAGCCATGCAGTCGCCTTGGGAATACGACGGTGCGTGTCGATCAAACGAGGCCAAAGTAGAATAGAACGATTACTCAACGACGAACAAACGTGAAATAATAGGTCTGAATTTCGAACTTCTTTTTTAATATTAACAAATAAACTGGAACGTTAATAAAAAAAATTCTACATCAAAAGAAAGTTTAATATGAGAAATTCGATGCTACGACGTGTATGAGTTATTACAAAACTCTCTTCTGTCCGTTTATTAAAAGCTAAATCCACTTTCCTCTGCGAATAGTTGAAATTTGTAAACTTTATAAACCTTATAAAGTTAGGATAAAACCACAGAAGTCTAACTTTTGGTCTCCATTAAACCTAATAAACCTAACCAAACCGTGAAAACATCAGCTAAGCGAATTTACCCATGAAATATCCAGTTACCAGAAAAGAAGAATTGTATCCTGAGCGAACAGAGGCATCCGAGTCTACCTTTAACGAATTAAAAGTTTACCAGCAAACAATCGATGTATCTCGCGATACTTGTTTCTAGTCGAGAAGTCGAGAAGGCCATGGAAGAGGGAAAGAAACAAGAAAAGTCCAAGGAAATACCTTTTGTCCCTGGGAACAGCGCGTGTTCTGGAGAAAACTTGGATAACGTGACTCTATTAGAAGTCAAGACTTCCTCGCGAGAATATCACGTTATTCCACTCTGTGAAAGTTCCAAGGCGAGGACGCGGATTGCGAGACAAGACCCTGATTTGCATATAAATTCGTAGCATCTCGTGCCCAGGTTTTGCTCAACTTTTCCATAAAGTCGATACATTATTCGATGCCACACGATTTTCAAGGCATTTGAAAAGTGATACGTCGACGATTAAATCGGACATTGTTTCATAGAGATTTCCGGAGAAGGGTGGCTTACCTGGGCTACCTTTTCTCCCATGTTCGACGTATGCATGGCTCCTTGGAAGTATTTCGCGGACCCGTTGTCCTGCAAGGAAAACTGAAACATGAAACAGGAGAGTTAAGATAGTTAATATTCAGGATTGTTATATTTTCAAAGAATCGTGTAATTTTAAATTATTGAGACCGATTAAAGGTAATAATCTACTTACTTTGTGTTTGATGGAATCCGGCCCCATCTGGCTGAGGGATGGCGACTTCCGATCTTTGGACGTCCGCCATTTTTGCAAGTCACTTTCGGACGCAACGCCAGGAAAGATTTTCGAATGTTTAGTCGCTAGAAACACAAACGCTCGTGTCAAGCACTGTAGATTTTTGTTTTCTGTTCTTTTTTTTTTTTTTTTTATTCCATTTCGCGATGTTTATTATCCTATTATTGTTACGAAACTATACGTGTGAAATACAGGCTCGATTAAATCAAAACTATCCAACGTGTCTTTGAAATAATTTAATAACGTGATTAATCTGGCGCACTAATGCAAAATCGCGCGATTAGTTTACCAAAACTTCGGTGCACAATACATTCTTTCTGCTCTTGTCCAAGCTTTCGAGGCGCAAAAATGTGAAAAGAAAGGGATGAATAGTATCCATCGTCTCGACGTCTAAAAACGAACTATACAGATCTGACAGACAGAAAAAAAAAGAAAAAAAAAAAGATGGAGCGAGTCAAACTTGTTGATCGATGTACAATCGTCTCGTCTGAGCAAACCTCTTACAGACACCAATTACAACCAGACGCACTAATCTAAGTATAAAAATACGTTGTGATGAACGGAAGCGTATAGATATGTATTTCGAGATTCGACATCTATCTTACAAATCAACGGTTCCAACAAAAGGCTCATTACTGACAACTGTGAACTAAAAAAAAAAGGGGAAAAAAAAAGAAATGGCGATCAACGTAGAGCCTACGGACGGTGAGAATAGAGATAAGAAAAAAAAAATCCAACCAACGAAACAACCGAGCCTATATCTCGATCTAAAAGCGTTAAAATAGTGTGTTCGTTAACGGGTTAGTCAATTCGCACTAGAAGCTGCATACCTGTGAAAGAAAGATCGTTTAAATGTTTGTAAAAGACCGTGTAATTATTCTTAAAGATGACAATGCGACAATTTCTACGCTCAAGTATTATGTATATTTATATATAACGTTTATATATATGTGTATATATATATATAAAAAGACAGGGAATCATGGGGATCGCATCTAATGATGATTTGTACAATGATATCGTGGTGGTTGTCGATTATCTGCCTTCCTAAACTGTTTTCCGATGATTTCGAGGGAAACTCCCCCGGGAATCGAGCGAATTTGTGAACAGAAGAAAGAGAAGCCGTGTGTGGAAAAAGTCAGCCAATTTTTTCTTTTTTTTTTTTTTTCTTTTCTCCTGATCGTGAACAAGAAGCGTAACTAACAAGTTCGTCTCCCATGCTTCGGTCAGCCTTGCGTACTCGATAGGTTCTCTCGATGGCCCCGCCACGACGAGATTCTATCCGAACCAGCAGAATTTCGAGTTTCGCCGTCCACGAGACCCCCGAGGTCGACGTCTCGACACAATTCGTGCTCGTGTAAGCTCGACAGAGCTCGGAACGAAAGACTTACACGTCCCCATGGAGCCACGCGCGAGATCCTTCGCGAAACGACTTAATTTAGCAATCGAGAAACTGCTATCCAGCAAGGGTGTACTCAAACTCCGGGACGCGGGAGTACAAAATGGCTGACCGAGCTATGCTACGGTGCTCGTCTTTGTAAATAGTACGGTGGAAAGATACGAGACAGAAAGAGACAGAGCAGAAGAGAAACAGAGTAAGAGAAAGAGGGATGAAACGGAACGATGGCACGTCGTGAGGGTGGGAGAGAGAGAGAGTTTCACGGGGGATGCAAGAGCATAGATATATATGTATAGACAGAATGTAAACAAATGTAAAGAATGTAAAATAGTGGTATACAGGTGGTTTAGGCAGTATAAAAAAGAAAAAGAAACAGGCCTATGAAAGCTCAATCGGACAACTGTTACGTTATCTCTGGAAAAAGCTCATGACCAAAAAAAGAAAAGCCGCAAGCGCTTGGTAAGTTGTAAAAGGGGTGCAAACTCGCCGGCGCTCGGTCGGTTAAAAGAAAAACCAAAGGGGTGGCAGACGGGCTGCACCATCCTGTTTTACCTTCCGTGAGATTATCGACTGTCGCTGGCCGTCGCTCGAGGGTGACATGTTCGCTCCCTCGGCCTGCTACTAAAATACGTTCACTGTGGTTTGACTTTTGGAATTACAATTCGTACAGAGGGTACGGTCAGGCCTGACCTGAACAGGGGAGGGAACGGGGCCGGGGGGGGAGAAAATTGTCACGGATATTTGCGACGCGGGTGTGTCTGGGGAAAAAGGGGGATGATCGACGGAAAGCGCGGCGCTCCTTGAACGCTCACTTCAGGGGTAGTATCGGGGGGTTGCTCTCGGTCAACAGGCGCCAACTCGCGACGTTTCACCGAGACACGACCGGCGTGCGGATCTTTCGACTTTCGAGCTTTTGTCGATGGTTGACAGATAGCGAAGCGGCGGTCTGATATTATTTTTATTTATTTATTTATTTATTTATTTGCTTTTTTGTTGGCTCGATGCGTAAATTCTAAATACTTTCTAGAATAACTTTTTATAAGTATTTAGAATTATTAACGTGTAGGACACTCCTCTTAACTGTGTGTAACAGAAATTTTATTTGCTTATGGGAAAGGAAAATTATGTTTGATTATAGGTGTAGTTTCTCGGCTTGATCTAGAAACGAGAAACTAGCGATTAGTGTACAAAGCCTGCTTGATAGGAGGACAATGGTATAGTAATAAAACGTAATAGTATAGCGATAAGGAAGGTATAAGAATTAAAATATCTAGATACGTTGTATCTCACTTTCAAGTAGATTAAAGACACATAAATAATAGTGGAACAATTTTGCATTATACTTTGTGACCATCTAATGATCAAAATTGGGAGTGGTTTGAAGATAGTAACGCATTGTTCGTAAGAAGTATTTTAAAAAACGGTAAGCAGAAAGTGGAAATTTCCCGAGTACCGTGTCTGACCATTACCGTCCCAATCTACTTCGATCCGGTTATAACTGTTTACTAGTAGACGTTTCGATATCTGGTCGATGTATTTATTTAAAGAGGAAGTATTTGCACTGTAAAATTTGCTATTTGATGTAGATGTGATATAACCAAGCCCGAATATATTTAATTTTATACTACTTAATGATACTTTTATACGATTGAAAATTCGATACCGCGGAAACGAAACGTGTGCAACCTGATAAAAAAGAAAACAGTTGCATTGAAAAACACTTTCTGCGGTCACTATATAAGTTCTGCTATAAGTAATCGATTGGCAACCGTCGAAAAATAAAGCGGCTATAGCTTCTTGCAGGGAAGCTTCATCACGAACTGCAGCGATAATTCCGGCACATGAAAGCTCCTGCTCGCAAACGAAGAGACACGCACGGCTGCTATCTGTCAACATTCGCGACACGAAACATCGCATGCGGCGGCATTATCTTCTACGCCGTTAATTGCGATTTCGCTGCAATACAACGCGTACATCCGCATTCGATGCGTTTACATCGTACAAGCTCATCGATACTATTCCTCCGTCTCTACGGATGCAAAACGGGCCGAAAATCTATTCTTTGGACGATCGATTCGATACTTCGTCGCACGATCGAACGCTCGAGGAACGTCGAACTCGTGTTCGGAATAAACGGTGTCGCTCCTGTCGTCCTGTCCGTTCGCAGAACGAAGGGGTGACACACGGAGGGACGAAATGCAACACCTAAACGTCGTCGACCATCGAAAAAGGAAAGCCGTCGTTCCACAGAAAAAGCTCGAGCTAATACGTCAAAGAGGCAACCCACGAAATACCGAGACACAAAAAAAGGAAAGTAAAGAAAAAAAGGAAAAAAGAAAGAAAAAATAATAATTAAAACAGAATGTAAAGAAAAAAAAAAAAAAAAAAGAAACGAGCGAACGAGCAATCGGGACTGGGACCACTGGCTACTTACAAACGCTGCAGGTGAGGCTGCGACACGGCGCCCTCGCCGTTTCCGGTTTCACCGCCCTCCTCGAGATCGCATCCAAGCTCGCCGCGTGCGATACGCTTCGAGAAGGTCCCTCCGCGCCTCCGGCCGACGAAAAATTCGCCCCCTCCCAAATACCGGACTTTTGGGAGACCTGGAAAACGAACGACCTGGTGTTCTCTGTACAGCTACCCCGGAGTCCGAGCTACCCTTGACTCGGACTTCCGTTTCACGTGACAGCCGCCTGGAATATCGTTAGCATCGCGTACACTCCTGCGACACGATCGATACCGGACGTGTTTTGAAGCGAGTGCACGCGATCAGGCTGAATTTACCCGGTGTTAGGGGAGGGGCGAGGATTTTGCTTTCGGGGTTGAGGGCATGGTTTAAGGCTAAGGCTCGTTCACGATGGAGAAAGATATTGGACGAGCGGTAGCGGATTATTGTATAATATTGTCGATTTCTTTTCATCCGCCAGACAAAACATTAAACCGCGGATTTTTGTGCATAAATATTTACGGAAAAATATACAAATAAATGTAAAATATACCACTCATTGTAGCATTTAGAGAATAAAATGATTGTCTGTCTAATTTCTATTTTCTGAATTTTATTTGGACACAGATCCTCAGAATTTATTAATCTATTATTTTTCTTTATTATTAAATGTATTTATCTTGGGAGAGGAAAAATCTGTAAACTTTTTTTTGAATTACAGAGTATGCAAGGTGTCGTAGAATCTATAAACTGGAAGCGGAAAAATAATTTCTACCAATTTGATTCTGTTTTCGAGTTTCAGAAAATTTCGTGTTTCGATAATTGTTTCTGATCCCAAATTGCTAATACTTTCTCTGTATAAAAAACTACAATAGAATTACGAAAACTTGACGAACATAGAGTAAAAGAATGAGCGAGGAAAGCGTTCCTAACACGGTTATGATGAAATATGAAAGGAAGAGTAATAGGAAGGAAATGACTTCGGGATCAGGGGCAGCTGGAGGTCTTTAAAATTCGAGGTTGCTCGTGGCAATGGACAATATTCCGGATATATTCCGGTAATTCAGTTAGCTCGATTCGATAGCGCGACCAACGTCCATTACGTCCGACCATCGGGGATGCTCGTGAAATTGAAACGGGTAGAAGGAGTAGGCGCGACGGGTGGTTTCATCCCCGATGCCCTGAACGACTCTACATGCGCTCCAATTGTACGACTTAGATATGCGCCATTAGGCCGACCTTTGCATGGAACCATAACCTTGCATTTCGTGTTGCACGAGGCACCGTTTCGTTTTTACACGTGCCTTGGAATTTTAACTTTCGTGCTAACGAACCTTCCTTTAAAAATCGTTCCTTCGTTCTAGAAACGTTAGACATCGAAATGCTTCCATTTAAACGAATAACTTGTTCTTTAAAAATATAAAAAAAATATATATTCTACGTTTATTATAGTCGTCCATCAACCGATTAACTCTTTGCACTTGTAAATTTTTCTAAGTTTCACAGAACTCTTGTGAAAGCTCGATATACCGGTTTGAAGAGAAGAAAATATAAACGATTATGAATTTTTATTCATTTAGTTAATTTTCATTGTTTTAAAGGGAAGAAAAATTTGGATTCTAATAGACTTAAAACTTCTGAAAAAATTGCACATGCCATAGAGGCGTTAATGGAATGCAAAGGGTTAAAAGTATACGAATAAAAAATCTAAATATTCTGTGAGATTGATGGGATTTTTAGGTTCGCTTCTATTTTTTTTCTTCTTAATTTTACTTAAGCTTTTTCGTACTTACGTCGCTCACCCCCTCTGGACTGGCAATCGGCGCGGTGGTGCTGGGCTGTGCAACGTTTGCGGTTGCTGCAGACGTTGCACCACCATTGTTGCTCCCAGCTGGTGGGGGTGGAAGAGCAGGCGGGGGTGTGCCAGTCCTCCCAGGACCCCAAGACTCCATCATTGTAGGTGAACCACATGTTAGTGGGCTGGAAAATATAGAAGTTGGTTCCATTAGATGAGAATCACACTTTCGTGGTCGATCGATCATTAAAAATGAATGAAATAATAAAAGAATTGTTTTCAATTCGTTAAAAATATGTATATATACATACACATACGACATCGGAATGGAAATTTCATTTTTGTCGAGTAAAGTTCAAACGATACTCGAGAGAAAATAATTCATATATTCCTTAGAGCTACGTGTTCTAAAATTCATACAAGAGATACGAGAATCGGATGCATTCTTCGCACGTACTTCCAGGACTTCGATTTTCATCAGCCAAAGGAGAAGTAGTTCAAGTGTCCCTCGCAAGTGGAATCCTTGGGATACAAATTTCCAAGCTATCGCGAAACAATTCCCCATTTCCAATCCACCAATTACCATTCCTATTAAGAGAAAAATATAATCGAAGCGCTTGAGAAATTCTCGTATCCTCAATCACAAACCTTACCGACGCCCAATGCATTCATCGCGCGTATACATCGGGAAATTTGATCAAAGGATAATGCGATTTAAGCATCGTTCGAAATTGTCGATACCGTCGAACCAAATGCTTCACACGTTCTCTGCAAGCATCGAGCCTTTGCTCGAAAGGAACACGCGACCAGCGTTTCCTTCTCTTGAAATTTTTATTCAATAATATTGACGATAAAGTGTCACGTAAGGAGCACGGACGACAAGGCTACGTTCGATCAAAGAAAACGCGTGCCTCGCAGGTCGATCGATGTCAACGGCCACCTCCTTTAATTCCAAAAATCACCGACGACAAAAGCGTTCCGCGATAAATCGTGGAAATCCTAAGATTATGGCAATGGTCGATACGGAACAGAGGCCAGACATGGCGAGTGAAGTGTGTCAGTGTTAGGTCAGACTTGCCAATCGATACAGAGACTGACGAGTCGCAACGCGATACACAGAGGGAACTCCGTTCCTCGTGTACGCGATAACTGTAATGTAAACTGACTCTACTTCGTTTTGTTAAACTCCGGCTGGTCATGAGCTCGCGAAACTCGTCCAAGAGTGCAGCTGGTTGGACGAGTTTCTGCGGACAGTTTAGGAAGTTGAAGGCGCCAGACACTTCTGGTGGTTCAACGTGAGAAACGGACGTTTACTCGGAAATTTGGGAGTGAAAACCAAGGGAAGTTTTGATAGCTGCGATGACTCTACTTCGAAAGTTTACGCATCCTCCCGTCCGTTGAAGATTTTGGTTCCTCTGGAGTTGACAATTCCATAGAGACATCGACACATTTGGCGATTACTATTTTTTTTAATATTTCTAAATTTTAAAACACCCTTGCATAGTTTCACATTATTTTTTATCTTCGAACATCGACGTTCTTTCAAGATTAAAAATTTCCCAGAAAGATTTTAATTTTGTCAATTAATTTTTAATAATCTTCATAATCCTTGATTTCTAAAACGCTCTGCATAACACAGCGCCCTTATTTTTTTTTTTTTTTTTTCCTGTTCCTTTTTTTTTCCGTGCAAAGTCAGAGCACATCGGAACCATTTGCCGCAACATTTGCCAGAGAACGTCACCGAAACGTCTCCGGTAATCGGGCATGAAAAGTATACAACGCTGGAGGAAACAGAGTGGCCGCGTTAACCCGGAAATCGTGAAAGGGTGTGCCTAATTTCGCGGAAATTCCGGCCGTGTGTGTATCGGCCTCGCTGACCCGATGTCTGCAAAAATTTCCTGCTGGCGATTACAACCCCCATTCAAAGGGACACAAGGGAGGTTGTATCGGCGTTGTTAGAGCGGGGACAAGTTCAGGGTAGTTTCGTTTGGAACATTTCCAACCATTTCGAACGCGTAATGAGAATTTCCCTCGCGCCATCCCGAACTGTCGCCCTTTCTTTCGGTCTTTTCCGTAACGATACGTCGACGGACATATATCACGAACAAAACGAATCAACCCCCTTTCGACGATCCTATTTCCAGTTCCAGAGCCTCGCCGATCCGTCTCTTAACGGCCATTTGTATGCATCGAGGGGTTGAAACTGGGATACTCATAATTCCGTTAAATGAAGTCGCGTGTCTTCGCGTGGCGACCGTTTGTCTGACGTGTTAATAGGCGGAAGAAAAAAATAGCCGGATTCATTGGAAGCTTTTCGATGCTCCTTGCCAAGTGATCAACTTTTCAATTGGTACTTCGGATTCAAACTATTTCTCCAATTACTTAACTGCGTTTCCTTAAATCGTTTCGGAGGGCGGTGGCTGCTTCTTGGAATTTTCTGGACCTTTCAGTTGTATTTTGGAGACGTCCAACTTCCCTTAAAGTCCTCTGGCTATTATATTATTGTATTTGTTGCGGAAGTATAAGAGGAAACGTAGCGAAAAATTCGATTTTTCGAAACACTGTCCTCTTTCCTTCGCTCGCTTTCGATACTTCCGGGTCCTCAGCATCTCGATACAGCAGTTCGTCTAACGGGAAGTGAATTTTCTCAACCTGAACGCGATCGAAATCGCGTTAAAAAAGCGGTGAATTTATCGACGTTTACGGCGACTAGGCAACCCTGACATCGATTCCTCGGTCGTCGTGTTGACAGAGTGATTTCGTAATACAAATAGATCCACATAATGGACTACCGCTTTTTTTTTCTCTTCACCCCCGTGCAACCCCCTTGTCGCTGCCTGTCGCGGTCTCTTTTCATCGGCGCAACTTTACCTTGCGGCGTTTGCACGCTATTGTTGGGTGGGTTCAAGGAATTTACATGTCTAAAAAGTGGTAAATTGCTGTCGTGCATTTGCATAGTCGCTGCTTCGATATGATTCATTACAGTGGCCCTCGCACGTGCATCTTTTTTCTTTTTCTTTCTTTTTTTTTTTGACAAATGCCGTGTCGTTGGTTCGAGATTGTTTCAAGGAACTCATTGATCGTTAAGGTTGTACAATTGAAACATATCGATTCATTTTCTCGAAAAGTAAGATTTAAGGACTAAAATTATAAAATATAATGCGGACTATTCCGATGAACAATTTTATATCAGCGATTCGTAAATAAGATTTGAACGTTGTTTAAAAATTTATCGAATTGGGTTACACACAGCCGATAAAAGAATGTTATTTAAAATGTCATAATTTGTATTTTAAAAAAGTGTTTTGTAGATTGGATAATCTGGAGCACAATATTCATGGACAGAATTGAATAAACATTTTCAGGAAGGTTATATAGTATTCGTATAATATATATATATATATTTTTTTTTTTTTACTTTCAACATTAAATATTCATGGTTTTAACCAGACGTAGCTGCTTTATTAGAAGAATAGCTAATGAATTACAACTTCTTGCCGCGTTTCCATGCCCCACCCTGACCACCCTATTTTCGCACGCTAATGCGTTCATAGAATTTCCATGGGCTGAAGCAAAATCACATTTGCATATGCGTCGTTTGAACGCGATTCGCTTTTTCGCACCTGTTTCTCGTACGACCGGTGAATTCTTTATGAATTTTAAATTATGGACCTCGACACTAATTTAATCGTGCTTGAATAATTAATAGCCCTCGATTCTATTTGTGTTCTCTGATCAATTTCATCGTTCGGTGGTATTTCAATTCGATAAGTGAATATCATTTATTTCCTATTTAACGTTCACATTTTATCGAACCTACCGATACGAAAAATTTTCTCACACGATGAGAATTGTTCGACAAGTGAAATTGGTTTGACCCAACAAATTCCATTTTGCAATTTCTTATTAATCGTAGACCGAACGACACACTGCTGCTTAAAATCGACGAGTGCGTGTTCACACGCGAAGGCCTCTCTGAAAACAACCATAATGCAGCTCGATAGGAAACTAGCACGTTCCGTTTAGCAGCAAATTATTGTCGTTCTTGTTCTCTAATTTCGGGATAACTTGTAATTGAAATATCTCAGATCTCGAAGCAGTATTTGTGTATCTGTTACTCGGAGACCTTGTACAAGTCTGTCATAAGGTTCGCTATAATTATGTTTCCAGATTTACTGGAGCAAACCAGACCAACTTTTTAATTATTTGTATTTTTACTTCTTAATATTTACAAAACTTGAAATGTAATTTATAATATATATATATATATATATACAATTTTGCGACAATTGTCAGTGGAAGAATAATAATAAGCTGATTTATTTGTTTTATTTTGAGATATTAATACTGGCCGGTCTCTCCCGATGGTCGAACTATCCTAGCGACAGCTTAAAATTAACTATGCGAGCGTTACATTAATTTGTTAATTATTTCCAATTCTTTTATCATCTCGAGACACGAATCTCAGTGCAACAACGAAATAAATTACAGTCGGAATACATTTTGGTTCTCAGCCATTCGGTATAGCTTGCCAGCAAGTAGCTTCCACGTTGAACCATAGTAGTTATTAATGTTTAGTGATACAAACGATCATCCTTCGCCAAGCACACTACCCAGAAACTATGCGGAACATTTCTCATAGCCCTAACTTTTGAATGAATTTCCTCAGCAACCCATTCGATGATTAAATTCAAAAGTTACGATCCATTACCATTCACCGAACTCCGATTTAACCAATCCATGTACGAGCTCCATCTTCGAGCCTCAAAAACGATCCCAGAAATCTTTCTCGAACGACCGTAATTGCTAAAGCGATGTAAGTTTTCGAAACAACCCCGCAAGACCCAGATTTCTTCAATCTCTTCCTATCGAATCACTGAAATCCTCCGAAAACGACCCAGGAAGAATGTCAACCAACTAGATACCAGAAACTCCTCTCAACTCCGACCTATCCATAGATTTAAAAAGCAACTTTGGCACGGATACGCTCTGAATTATCAGCTATGTCCATTTCGAACGTTGGCTTTCGTTGGTTCTAATTAGTTTCTCCCTTTGGTAACTGAAATTAAAGCTCCGTTTCTCTAAAATTGTTCTTGGCTAATCGCAATCCCCTTTCGAGCCAAGAGAGCTGATCTATTCTTATTTATGTGATAAAGTAAGTAGTAGAAGTGTTTCAAAGTCAGACTCTATTCTGTAGGTAATTTTTTTTTTTTTTTTGCTAAATTGGAAAATGCTGTTTGTTATAATTCTTCACATTGAAGACGTAGCTAATTCTTAACTGAATTAGAAAATTTTACGGTTGAAAATTGATTAAGATATAGAAAATTATTATTGGTATCTAAGTAGAAACAGTGCACCAGAGTCAGACCTCCGATTAATTTTTCTTTTTTTTTTATTAAATCCGAATTTGTATTTTATTGTAATTTTTTAACAACTCTATATAGTAGGTTGCTAATCAGTGAAACAATCTGTTGATAGTAACACGTAAGTTTTAGTTTTAACGTTAAGAAAGTTACGGAAGAAAAACGAGCGAGGGTTCGCCTTTGGTGCACTTCCTTTATTAATAGGTCAGCGTTGCGCTCTATTTCCGGTCCAGCAATATTTCTCAAGATCGCCGTGCATGTACTGCTTCAAAATGACCACGATTTTAATGCAGCTTTCGAGTCGTATCATGGTCACGCACGCTCCTTAACGCGAGATAAAATCTTAAGGCTCAAACCAACACCTTCATTCATCTCCTCCACGCCTTTTTTTTTGTTCTTATTCAACCGTTTCATTCATGGTCCTGTTTATTCACGCGACGCCTCTGTCTTTTCACGATCGCTGAAAAAATCTGCGGTATAAAAGCGTCTTTTTTTTTTTAAGCCGGCTTTGAGAAGCGTTTTCTGGCGGAACCGAGTGTCGAAAGCTTTTAACTTCTTTACAGTGATTTAATTGGGGTGCATGAAATTTGATTTTTTAGTACTTTTGGTAGATTCAACTGAATATCGGTAGTATCTTCGTAAAATAACATAGTAGAGTGCAAAATTTATTTTTATTTTATATTCCGCTTGATAACTCTGTTGCTATTAAAAGTTCCACGAAAGTAGATCTTTATCTAATCTTCCGAATCGTTTCGATGACTGTCTGAATTTATTTATTTATCTTCAAGCATGCAACGGTGAACAGTTTGAAAACTGATTTATGATCAAAGCTGATTATATTATGAAAGCTCTGTTACGATCAGCGAAGCGAAAGATATTTCTGCAACACTTTAAGAAACGAAGAAAATTCATCTCCTGTCAGAACTCGAAACAACTTTTACGCAACGCGAGTCCTCAAGCTCTCTCCTACTTACATTTATCCATAAATTTCAAGGCGTCCAGACGCAAAGTCCCAGGGTTTCTTTCTCATTAAAGCGAGCAGTGAGGTGCATTAAATCAAAGTTCACACGAACTCCGGAATAATAGAACGCTCGAACGTGGCAGAACGGTAAAACGCATTTCTGTTCCTTCTGAGTAGCCTTGTCGCATTCACCTGGCCGTTTCTCAATCTCCGCACCGCGACGTTGCGTGCTCGAAGTGGCTCACCTTGAAGTGCGCAGTAAAACCGGGACATTCCTCTTTGTCACTGTAAAGTTGCAGCTTTAATCAAGCTTCTACCCTTAATCAGTAACCAGCGCCGATTAAACTTTCCTTCTCCAACTTCTAGGCTACCGATGCAACAGACTGCTCACTCTCTGTGTACTCAATGGCAAACTTTCAACAATTATTGCTTCGGTGGTCAATTACTTTCGTATTTAACTCGCTAAGCGTCGTGTGTGCCATTAGAGCTGCAGGGTAGTCGGTGTAAATTAAACTTTCATTGGACGAATGTTAAATCCGTTCGCAATATTGTGTGAATAAATTAGATGCAAGAGAAAACTAAGCACGAGCACCATTTCATTTTTTTTTCCTGATTAAGTACTCTATAAAATGTGTTATAATAATTAATCGACTGAACATTGGAAACAATCTCCAGGTGGTTATAGTTTTTTTTTAAGGTTTTTCACTCTCAATCGAGTGAACTGTAGTTAACAAAATATCAGCATCCAGCAGAGTAAAGAAACCGTGAGTGAATTAAATCCCAACGAAAGCCTCGAATCAACTATATAATATCAGAGTATCGTAATTTTTTATATTCTGTAATTGAAAGGAATATTAGGTCTATTTCTTGTAAATAATCCGATCCTCTGACACGTGTCACGATAATCGATCGACGCTGGAAAATCTTCGCAATTATCCATCCAGGATCAAAATCGAGTCGCGTGTTCCCGTGGCGAGCTCGATTTCATGATGTGACTCTATTCACTTCGGGAACAAGCCTTCTAATTACATGCTCATTAACCATTCACATCAAAGGTTCGCAGACTTCCGTCGCGAAACTTACAACCATCGTCCAACAAAATTACCCCGTAAGCCTTGAGCAAAAAAAAATAAATAAAAAGAAATAAAAAAAAGGGAAAGTCCAGCGTTTATTAACGATCACCTGATAGATACCGATCTACGAATGCTTTCATCGTCGACTCGGTGTTCTAAACTCTTTGATCGATCTCCAAACTCTCGTCGACGTGTTCCACTCGAAATTCGACGGTCCGTTTACAATATTTTTTTTTTTTTTTCTTCGACTGATTTCAATCTTTTAAAATTACCGTCGCGTGTCTCAGTTGCTCGCCTTCGAAACTTTCCCTCGGAGGACTGTTCGTCAGAATTTTCCAAGGTATCCGTCATCGCCGCACGACTTTCTGATCGTTCCTCGCTTCGTGGTTGCGTGTCGGGCGTACAACTGCTTCACCTTGAAGAGAGGAACCACAGCATGCGCACTGTCTCCGGTAGTTGCTGTCTGGCCCCAAGGTCGAAGCCACGATCACATTATTCTCTGTCATTCCTCGTGCTTCCCGGTTCCGGGGGTTGTTTATGTCACACCAACCCTCTCGCGTGCAGAGCTTCCGTCTATAAACGTCGCCCTTTCGCAACGTCTTTGAATCGTACGATGGTATATTATCTTAACGAGGCTTTATCCGAGAGATCGGCTGAAGAAATCTATGCTTAAATTACGAGCGATTCCTATTCGACGGATCTTTCGTCCACGCTAAGCTTCTTATTTTTCAAATTGAAGTTTTTAGTACATGAATTAACATTGGAACTATCGACGATTAAAGTAGACCAATTTGTGCCAAAGAAATAAAAATGATAACTATTTGAGAAGATATATATCGCAAAATCATCGATAGATATTATAGTTCGGTATAGATGAAGATTTTTTAGCTTGGAAATTAAAAATTCTACAGGGAAGGTTGTGTCTCGGCAATCAATAAGAAATAAAATTGTTTTTGCTCCGTACAATGCCGCGAACTTTAAATTCCTTAGGAAAAAAAAGTTCATTGAAGGAACGATCTTTTGAAGAATTAGGTCAATGGGGAATCGAGTTTGCGGTAATCGCAGCGTTCGTTCCTCCAAGTTCGCGGGGTGCTAAAATCGCCTGGATGCTACCCATGAAAAACGGACGAGGTTAAAACGCATTCCCCGTATTTCATCGCATTCCATTCGCGGCAGTTGTCCAGAAATATAAGTAGCATCTGTCTTCGAGATTCGCGGACGACGAGAAACTGCGACCTAGCCAGCTGCCTTTTATCGGAAAATACCGTCGAAAACATATTTTTCTTTCAGTTACCGAAGAAGCGAGTCGTAGTAAACATAACTCTAGTTTACAACGCTTCGAAATACGAGCAACTTTTCCTACCGAGCAACCAACGAATCTTTCCTCGTTCCCTCCACGAATCGATTAGCTATGCCAGAAAGAAAGAAAAAAAAAAAAAAAAACAAAAGTAACTACAAAGCGCAAAATACTCGCTGCTGAAAACACTGCTTCATTCGATCCTACTTGCTCTGATTAAATTAGAATCATTTAACACAGAATATCGCCACACTTAACACCCTCGTCACTTTTAATTCTCGCTCGAGATATTCATCGAGGAAAATCCACTGAACCGTCCGACAACAGATTTATCGTCCAAATATCTGTTGAAATTAGAATGCTGTGCTTCTAACGCGAAACTTGCAACGATCAGCGAGGCAGCGAAAGGCACGAGGAAAGTTTAAGAAGCGTCCGGTGATAAAAGCGATCGAGAAGATAACAGCGTCGAGAGATCGGTCGTGAGATTGCTGCCTCGAAGATAGCAATTGTAGCGATACAATTGCCAAGGCCGGAATTGCTTCTAGCTAGAGATATCCGATCGATCGTCGACTACGAAAGCAAGAAAACAAGCCACAAAGGGGAACGTAGTCTCGAAAAGGAGAGCATCGAAGGTAAGTTGGTCTCGAATCGCTGTGAACGCGAGGAATCGTCCGGTTTTATCGCCATTTTTTCGTTTATTGTCGTACCTCTCCGTTTCCAGATGCTGTTCGAGTTAACGACATCGATTACTTCCAAGTTAGGATTAATTCTGCACGGGAAATAGCAATTTTTCTTTTTTAATTCTTATTAATAAAGAGATCTCTTTTTTTTTATTGCGTCATCGAATAAATAATATCGTTCCTTGACGCTAATTCGAAAGGTGGAAGATATTTAAGAGCGATCTACGGTGACCTAGAATATATTTTACGCTCTTCCATCGATTGAAAAATAATGGGCCCGAGGTGTTAAACGTTTCTGAGCACTATAAAGTTTTTACAGGGTGTAGAAAGAGTTCTGTTCTATCTGAGTGATAGTTATTATCTATCAGGTTCGTGGCATACTTCATGAACGACTCACGAGGAATGTTACGGAGTTGACACGCGCCGATTGTTGATCAAATTTTTACAAGATATAGATCTCGAAAAAATATTACACGAGTATTCTTTTTATATCGATCATCCTTCACTTCGAAGAGTTTAATATGAACTCTCAAAGTAGGGTGTAAGAATTTTTAACAGATTATTTTTTTTTAAAACTTTCCACGCGGCTGGATTTGGCATTAAAAAATAGATGGATTCTTTCTGTCTCCTAAACTATTAATAGTTTTCAAAATATACTGTCAAACAGGTTTTTCACCCTCCTACTTTGAACGTTGGTATCACCCGTTCGAAGCGAACGATGACCGATATAAAACAAACACGTGTCTGATATTTTTTTCGTGATCCACGTCTTATAAAAATTTCATCAACAGTCGGCGTGTGTCAACTCCGTAACATTCCTCCTCAGAAACGCCGATAATCGTCCACCGACACGAGGAACGTACGAAATATTTCTTAAACGGCATCCAACACGGAAAGGGAACTTGTGCCACCATTCTGTGACCCATTCATGCGAGAGGGTTATGGATGAGGATTGTTTACGAAACCCTTAATCAATTGGATGGTACCAAACGGAGCCACTGTTTGCTCGGGCGACTGCCAATATTTGATCTCACGGCTGCGTTCGATAGTTCTGTATTACTATATTTTTCCTGCGCTGCCAAACGAAAACGTGTGTGTCGGAAAGACTCTGTTTCGGTCGAGACACCTGGCACGGTTGAAGAACGCTTCTACGTGTAAAACCTTTTTTCATGGCTTTTTGGATAAACTTTGTTCACGGGCTTACCGTTCGATGATTATTTTAGCCATTGATATATACGGATCGAAGCTGCGATATCATACGATATAAAATATATTACACATACGGAGTGGACAGGTAAAAATTATCAACGTGTTCCGAGTTATGAAAGCGAGGGAAAAATTGTTTAAAAAGGGTTGTTATATAGTCCTGATAATTTTTCTATTACACGAGGAGTTATTTAAAAATAATTTTTCTCTTGCTTTCACAATTCTGAAAACCCTCTGCGGTCCGAGCCACGCATTCAATAATTTATTTTTAAAAACTGTCATTGATAACCAGTAAGATATCTAGATAGAAAATTTTCTATCGAATTTTAATTTAACGAGAAATTTAAAATAATGCCTGGCTCAATGTAAAATCGTAAAAGGTTAATGCGTTAATTTTTATTGGTCCACGTTGCACGTTTGTAGCATGTATACCAGTTTTCGAATAAATTTCACTCAAATACGAATATCTTTCTCGCGCGTTAAAAAATAGTCGAAATTCAATGAGTAGACACTGCAGTTATCGAAACTGATTGCGACGACGAACGTTCTCGGCGCAGTAGAAAATTCAATTCAGCGAAACGCTATATAAAACGATCGAGATTTCCATTGCTCTGGATTCTTGGCTGGATTGTCCAGAAATCGATTACAGGGGAGAACACCGACGGCATGAGTTAACGAGGTATCGAAACGGCCATTCGGGGCTCGCGAAGGTCCACCGAATGCCAGCATTATTGTTGAGAAGCCGTGAACGCGAGCGAAACAATGCGGTGTATCATTAACGAGCCGAGTGTACTTAGTTAGGTCAGCTTCGTCAGTTTCTTAATTGGCTTCTGTACAACACCGCAGTACGACAAATCAGCTCGCAACCCCTGCTGTCTCGGTAAACGCGAGCAGCGACTTTTAAATCGAGAAACTTCCCAACCAACTCAACGCATTATAATAATATTTTATTTGCGAGCATAAATCGTTCGATATCTAATAGGCAATAGAGAAGTCGAGCACTGAATTAGAACGAGGCTATAATTTTAGTAGAATTTCTGAAAACCAACACAACCTACTTGAATAATTCAGTTTACTTAAGGTAGTTCGGTATAAAGCGATATAAAAAAAAATTATTTCTAAGATAATTTCAGAGGGTATTGAGTTTAAAAATTATTTCGAGATTCAACGCGAATTTTTTCGTTATATAAAGATTTTTATGTTTCGTGTTATATTACTCCTTTCGATTTAACGCGGTTTTGCTTACAACTTTCAGTTTTTCTCGGCCTTTGGGAATACAAAAGAGGATTTACATTTCTAAAGTTTGAGAAAAATCCGTCTCATGGTTCTGTAAGAAAAAAAATTCTCAACTTGACCTATTTTTCAGAGCGCTAAAATAGAAAGACCCCTTAATTCATATAGTAGGTCCTCCATTAACCGGGTCGCAATTATTTATAGCCTCGATTATTCAATGTCTCAGCATTGCTAACAACGCACGATCGAGTTGTGCTATTCTCTTCTATTTATGAACATTTAATCCGTCGAATAAGTTGTGAAAAGACAAGAGTAATCCTCGATGGAGAAAAAATTTGGGCCACACCGAAAGATTTGGTATGTAAAATAATAATAGCACCAGTTTTTAGTGGTTTCCACTCAGACCTTGTTTTATCCAGACCAATCTGTGTCCTACCGTATTTTATAAATTATATTCCTGATAATACCTGTTCCCTGTATATTTTACATATTGAATAACAGCGGGCTACCTATTATTATCTGATTCTCTAGTTTCGACTGAAACTCGATGGGCGAACTTCCGCGAAATATTTTAACCAAAGTTCCAGGGGACTCACCAGTTCTCAGAGGCGTCCTCGTCGAGGATGGTCCCGTCAGCAAGTCGATGAGGTAAGTTGGTCGTGGTTCTCGGTCGATTCCTGACCCTTGGTGGACCAACGACACCAGTCCTGGAGAGGCCAGCACGGAAGGACGCCCTTGCCCTGTCGACTGCTCGAGTCAACGTCATTGAATCTTATTAGTGATTGTTAGTAAAAAAAACTGCTAGCTATACACCGAAGAAAATATATTGCGGAAATTTACGTATTATCGCGTACAAAAAAGAAAGAAAAAAAAAAAAGGAAAACCCGATTCTTTCGAACAACTCCTATAAATTTTTCCTCGTGAAAATTTTATTACACATTCTCATAAAACTCTAGACTATTACTTTTCAAAGTGGACGTAACAAACCTAACTAATTCATATTTTTTTATGGTAAAGTAAGTGCATCTACTATCGTCTGTAATATATATATTATAGTTTGAAAAGCTCGTAAAGACAGGAATTAATTAATATTTCTTAAGTAGACGGTATTATCTACACTTTCTCTGGTTCCAATTTGTTTGCTTATTTTTTTTTTTTATCGCTATTAAAAATATTAAAAATCTTTACATCGTAACAACTTTTTCTATCTCGAGCTGAACAGACACAAAAATATTAATTTCCTCTCAATCGGGAAGAATTTGAATCTGGGTAGACGAAATTAGGCACACTTACCCTACGATGGTCCAAGACAAAGTTTACGAGCGCCGTTCTATACGTGTTACTTTGCGCAATATATTTTTCTCGGCGAATGTCGGTGACTTGAGTGAGTTACACGAAAACGAAGTTAGCCGCCGGTCGGATTAAACAAACTTTCGCTGGAGTGCAGGGAAATGGGATCATGAATCGCGTTGCAAGGGGACACCTGAGAGTACCTAGAACACGGACGACGATTCTGCTTGGAAAATTGACGCCTTGAATGCGAGGAATGCCGCTGGAAATCGAGAAACGTTTCTTTTCTTTCTTTCTTTAGAATGGTTCGAGTAAAAGTAGCAATTTGAGAAAATGAGATAAGGTTAGAGCAAAGCTGATTTTCGGTATTGTGCTACATAAGAAAGCTGGATGCTGTGAAATCTTAGATTTAACGCTGTACGTATGTACGATTGGATCATTGGCACACGAATTCTACGAGTCTCTGCATAATCGTCGTAATGTTCTTTGATTTTGGGCCAAGCGAATGTCGTTGAACTTTATGTACAAAAATATAATAACTGTTTCTTGTTCGATGACACCGAAGAGGAATTACTACCGAAATTTACGAAGAATTACAAAAAATTGTATCGTTGCAATTTCTAATCGAAAATTCCAATTCGTATAGATTTTAAATTTCAATCTCGAATGTAAAAATCTTCTATAGATCTTCGGTGATACAAGGCATGCGCCTGTTTCTAGCTTATGTTTCTAAATAAAAAATCTTTTACTTCGATAACTTATTACAGAGAAACAGAAGTTCCCGGCTTCGGGTTTTAAAATATTAAAAGGTTGAACTAAAAGAATGATCCGATCGTCTCGGTGGAAACGAAGATTAAAAAAAGAAGCGTGAAACGGAAGGTGTTGGCGATTGGAATCGATGGGTGCAATTTTTTCCGGAGCGAAGCGCCATCGATCATTATTAAACAGTTGAGGAAGTAGCCTTTCCTCCCGCGCAATGTCCATCGAAATCGTGGCTTGTTGTAAAAAGGAGCGCAAAGATTGATCAGACCGTTTCTTTAGATTGTCCTTTCTTGCGAAACGTGTAATAAAAATGGCACTCGTTTCTCCGAATATCCTCAGAACCGATAAAAATGAAACACACCTTCTACCGCGTTGTAAAAAAAGAAAAAAAAATATACTTTCAGAATTACTAAAAAATTGAATCGATAAAGGAAACGTGTGGAAAGATACGACGCAAGTTTCCATCAAAGCTAAAGCCCGTTCCTTCGGAACGAACGGGTTTAATTAAAAACTGTTTGCCAACGATCACAGGTCCGGTTTCCTGTATGCATTTCGTGCAAGAATCGCGAAACAAAAAACAAAAAAAAAATAATAAAAAGAATAAAAAAGAATAAAAAAAAAAATAAAAAAATTACGAGAAACCGAGCGAATGTACGCGAACGTGCGGCTCGATCGTTCGGATACGGCTCCGTGTCCATTTTAATAATCAATTTCATTTCCACGGCTGTAACCATCAGCTGATACGTCCGCAGGGGTTGAGGGTGGATTTATCAAGCCGAAGGTGGGGTGTCTATAGCTTCCTATACGGGAGTATAACATTTATTACCGGGTCAGGGTTAACTGTTAGGCGCGCCACACACGTCCAGCGACTGTTCTGCGGCGTCACTCTAAAAATAGTTTTGCGAACACTCCAGATATAAAACGTGACCACGCGTCTCTTCCTCTTTGCGTGTGCCAGCTCTGTACACGCGTGCGTTATTTAGAATTGCAGTAAAATTACAGGTAACGACGGATATACAGGGTGTTCCGTAACTGGTGGCGTAACAGCGAAGAGTGATTCTGCGTGAAAAGATAAGTTGGGTACCATTGGGAATGAAATTTTTTTCATTTATGGCCACGTTTGTTTGGGGGAAAATTGAGCTTAGAAATTTATTGGATACATCGTTCGATAATTCGTAGCTTAACCCTTGAATGGTAAATGCGGGGTAATTTTAAGGCCCGAGTCAGACGAGCGACTTTCGTCCGCGTCCTCCGTTGTTTTTGGTTTGGAAAACGAAGAGAGATATATGATCGTAGCGAGATCGCGCGGACGAAAGTCGCTCGTCTGCATCGGGTCTAAATCAGCTATAGAAAATTCCGCAACGCGTAACGATTATGGTTACTCGTAAATATAATATTCACACGCGAGTGTATAATCTAAATTTTCAACAACAATTCACTCTTCAAACTCGTATAATAATAAATTTTCAGTTATGAATCAGTAAGACGTTGAAATCGCTCGTCTAGTGAGTCTCAAAGGATTCGCCATCCGGGGGTTAATTGAATAAATTATTTAAAAAGTGTACGTTTAATCCCAAAGACAAGTCTAAGAAAAATCGGTCATAGATTGTAAATCTTGGTAAATTGTAGACGAACCATTCCGTCCCGACTTTACCACTTAAAACTTAAACACTCGGTTGCTTCGTGAGACGATAACAAAAATTGAACTTGAGAGCCAGAGGATCAACTATTGCGACCACGCTTCGAAGAAACCCCCTCGGATCGAGTGTCGGAAACTTTTCTCATAAGATCATCCCGCCCAATGATGAGAAAAAAAAAAAAAAAAAGAAACGAAAGGAAAAAAAGATGCGCGAAAAGTTTGGGCCATTCTGAGGTAGGTACAAACGATCGAAACGTGACACGCGGAAGGACGCGCGGAAGAGTAATTCGCGAATGGCGCATAGTATCGTAGTACGACTCATTATGCGGACAAATCTGACCTCGATCTCCGATTGTAATAATCTTCACCGGGTGCCACAATGTGTGTTACATGGCCCAGTTGCCAACCGGCCGGCCCTGAATGTCGGCGACGCTGTCTTATACCGATCGGTGCAGCAGAAAATAATGATCCACCAGCTTAAAAGCCGCAGGAAACTATATGCGAGCGCGGCACGAAATGTTTTGGCAAGACATCGCGTTAAGCGTCCAGCGTGCGTTCCTTTTCCTCGAGGTGGCTCGTGTGTCTTCTACGGACGAATTAAATGACCGCTTGATAGTTCCAGATAGAACTGTATTTTTGCTTCGAATTCATTCTTCGTAGATAGATTCGTGTACACTTGTGATATTATTGGTACCAAATGGTACCGCTTAACGGTAGAACTACCGACGATTAACTTTTTCGTTAAGGTCCCTTCGGAATTGAAAGAACTCTCGGCAATGTAACCTTGGCGAGCATACGATACGCACTTTGTTCGATATTTCGAAAAATAATTAATTCCTTTCTAAATATTGGCTTGGTAAATTTCCTTGTTACGAAAATAATTATTTCAATTAATTCAGGGGCAGTTAAACATGTGAAGGGTGCTCCTGAGATTGCACTCGATGCAAATTTTCCGCGAAAAAAATTAATTGACGAGCCGAGGTGCTTTTTCTACTTGTTCAAACACTTCACTTTCGAATCGGCTCGAAGAGAACTACGTAAGAAGTAGATCACAATCGCGGGAAAATTTTTAACGCGTTGACGTAGTATTATCAATTACTATGTGAGAATATTTACGGGGTGGAAGTTCAAATTGTGTTCGTGCTATTGTGAGTTAACAATGAGGCGTGTTGGGAATGGAAAATTATTTTTACGTGTATTATAATTCCGTGATTTACAATGTCAGAGCACGTTAGGTTATTCCGCATCGCAGGCTCAAGCCGAACTGATCGATATTTCGCTTGTCTTCGTTTCACCTTGTTTTCCTCGCTCGAACGCCGCGCGCGAAGTAAACAATCGCTACTATTCCGAAAACTATGAATCGTTCATAACATCCAGGTCTGTGAGACGCCTTAATTAAAAATTCCAATCATGGACTTCGTCGAGGACCCAAAACATCCTTGGAAGAACCTGTGATTGTGTCCCTATCGTAGATCGTTCATAAAATTGTGGAACCACGTCTAAGACCAGCTACGATTAAAATTCTTAACCATAGACCATCCCGAAAATTAGAAACACCTTTTAAATATGCTAACATAATTTTTCCTTACCGTGGATCGTTAAAAAAAAAATCGTGGAACCACCCTTGGAACAACTCAAAGTAAAAAGTCCCAACCTTTTGCAGGGTTTGAAATCTAAGTTCGAAGTTTCTCGATCTCTTGATGACTCAAAGGCGGTAATAAAATCTTTTAGTTATATACATACATATATATAATTCATGTGTGGTACCCACGATTTTGGATCATCTGAGAAGTGGTCCCAGGACCTAACGATGTTTCAAGGGTAGTTTCCACAATATCGGAGTCCATTGAGATGGATCATTAGAGAAAGTCTCGACAAAGGGTAGGTACAGTCGATGGAATCGGTGTATCAAGATCGTAAAATCGATTGGGTATCAAATTATACAGATTTCGAGCATCGAGGCAGGAAGTTTGAGAGATATAAGAACAGATAAGGAGCTTAAGTTGCGTTCATTGATTCTTCCATTGAAATGTATGCAGCTTGAAATTCAAGGTGCTTCTATAAAATCGCGTACATCAATCGACGTCCACGTTTAATCATTTAATTTATAACCTAGATGTATCGGTTCCAACCATTGTATTTAATTGGTGAGATCTCTGCGTTAATAAGAGTTTCCTTTATCGGTATTCCTTCATCCTTTCTTTTATCTTAACCTACCGGTGTCTGAATTTTCGCATTCACGATACCGGTTCCCCTAATTTAGTCGATATTCGTTAAACGATAGCTCGTCCTATAAATCTGTGTGCTTCGTTAAACGCTTTAATCAAGCGAGATAACCGGTTTCGAGTGAAATTAGCTTTTTAATTGCATCGAGGGATATAAGCGGCGAAAGGAAACGCGAGATTCGCTTTGTGGAATTTCATTAGCTGTCTGAAGGAAGGTATCCGGTGAATTGCATTCCGTCGGAAAAAAAAAAAAAAAAAAAAAAAAAAGGAAAAAAAGTGGCTCGGTAATTTTTACAAGCATCTTTCGTACATCAGTCTGTGGCAAGGAAGGTCACACTGTACTCCAAGTACGCCCCTATAGACACACCCAGTGTTAACACTTAACTACGTGACCTAGTGTCCTCGACGTTGCACAACGAAGGCAAAGCGAGAAAAAGAGAATGTCTGCGGAATTAAATAGGACAAACAGAAGCGTAGGAGTGACATTTTTAACGGAATCGAAAGTGCTTTCATGTTTTCAACGCATTGTACCTTGCACCTTGCAAATTAAAAAAGAAAAAAAACGGATAACAGCGTGAGTATTTCCAAACGAAGCTGCGAAAATATAATTTAACCACCGTTGTACACTTCCAGGCTCAACGAGGAATTATTTAAACGCTAATTGGTAAAACGTGCCACTGAGAGAACAAATATACAGCACCTGTGTGGAAGCACACTGAACATGAAATTTATGGAGATTCGCCGGAAACAAGTGAGTTAGAGTGAAAAATGAGAAACACAAAGGAGTAAGAGGAGCCCAAAAAAAAAGAAAAAAAAAGAATAGAAAAGAAAGAAAAAGAAAAAAAAAATTGGAACTTACAGCGTGTGACGAGCCTGTTGTTGGTCTGGCTCGGGGGCGGAATTGCAGGCTGCGGTGGTGGCTGCGAGCTCAAATCCTCGAAGTTTATGATTTGCAAGCAGATGTCGTCCACCTCGCTCCTTATTAACGCTATCACCTCGCTGCACAGAAATTTGGTGCCTGTGACAAAAAATTAATCCGATTAGCGCACGTCCACGTGCTTCGTGTAACTTTAACATGAACTACTCATTCAATTTCCTACGTTCATTCAGGATTTCACGTACGAAAACGGGTTATCAAGGTGAATTATAAAAGAGAAATCTCTCAATATTTTTCCTAAAAGTAAATTTCACACGAGAAGAATCGTTTTTATTAATTTTTTTAAGAAGTTCTAATCGTAACATAATTCTTGTTTTAATACGAGACATAGGTGGTATTTATAATACGTAGCAGAGATTTATAGCGATGCCACGTATTTTCCGACGGTAGCCCACCCAGAAGCTCGTTGGCGAGCTCGTAAAGTAACAAATATTGATTTCAGGGTATTAAATGAAGAAATTATACAACCAGAGAGATGCGTTCGTTCTCACAAAGAAATGACCTCTTGCTGGTCGTGTTAAACGCGACCACTTTGCAAACCATGGACATCCAACGTGACGAATATTTAAATTTTATTCGACTCGCACAACCGAAAAGAAATTAAAAATAAAAGTCCTTTCTTCTTTACAATTAACTTTACGTAATTTTTAAATTTTATTTCTGAATACTTTTCTGTATACCTTTTAATCCACAGCAATTTAATATTCTATCAAACTTTTTTATGACGATACTTAAGAAACTTTTAAACATACCGAATACAGAAATTAAAAAAAATAATGTCTACATTGATAAAAAAAAAAAAAAAAAATGATTCATAGCTGTTGAACAATTTGAAGAGATTTATTTAAAAGCCGCGTATCACCGAATATCATCGTCAAAATTTGACTAAGTGGTTTACGAGAAAATAGGTCATGAAATTCGAAACTTTCTCATACGGATAAAGCTAGATTATGGTTTCCTTTAACATTTAATAGACGTCTGTTAGGCGAAGCCCTTTATTATGTCTTGTTTCAAGTTAGGCGAAGCATCGATATCAATAAGCGAAGAATCTACGATCAAACCTGTGCGAACCTGCTCGAAATCTCGTCTGGATTCGATCCAAATATTTCCTTTGAGCGCCGTTAAAGGATAACGCAACCGTAAAGAGAAGATTGTTGCAGTAGCTCGGTAACATTGCTAAGTGGGGTAACACGATTGCACCACTTTGTTAATCTACCGTTCGGATTCGTGACGACTCGAGGAATTAACCTTATCGTGCCACGTGTCACTGGCAAATGACATAACTTCACGAAGCTGTATATCCGTGGAGACTTCTGAATCAACTTCCAATTCGGAACGAACGTGGATTTCCCCTTTTCCTCGAGGGATAAGGAGTGCAACATGGTACTTACAGCAGTCACGGGTTACCCGAAACGATTACAAGAAACGACACACTTTGAGTTGGAACTTCGACATTACTGGCCGACCCTTGGGGAGACGCGGTTGATAAGTTACTTTTTCGACATTTCACGAAACAGTGAACAGAGATTTCTTTTCAACGTTCCTTTGGATAGAAATTCAACAAACATTTATTTACCCTGGCTATTTATTTATGCGAGAAATTAGAAGCACAACGCGTCTTCCCGTGGTTCATAGAGATAGGAATTCAAACAATAGATATTGAATAGAAATTCAACGAAGCTTCATCTACCCTAGCTGTTCATTTCTGCGAGGAACTGAAAGAGCAACGCGAGTTCCTACGGTTCGTTCCATCACAGTATCAATAAAAATATGTGTATAATTAATTACACCGTAACACTTGTAAATGAAAATAATTATTCTCCGCTATAGAAAACGATCGTGCAAGGTTTTTCTAATTAATTGCTTCGATTCTGAGAACGTACAAATACATCTTTCGTAGCGAAAGGGTAAAACATTTCTGTGTTACTCAAAGTACGTAGTGGTTTCAAACCATTGACCCACAACGTGATTCTCAATTCGTTCCGCTTCGAATAAATCCAGCCTCCAAGTCAGTGCACGATCGTTTCGCAAAAAAATCTCGAACCCTGACCCGAATATTAGTGTCACTTCCCAGTCGCGAGTACGAATATTATAAAGGTCCGGTGTAAAAATGCTCTTCGCTGCGTTTGCGGCCAGCCCCAAGGCCACCGAAGCCCGTAGCCGGGAACACGATTAACTACGATGACGACGACCAGTCGGCTTTTGCCACGGCTCTGCGAACGTAGCTAATTAACCAGCGTGTTTACGAGTCAAGGTACGTTGGACCATGTCCAAAAGGGCTCGACAAAAGGAAAGTGTGTCCCGTTTGGACGAAAGCGTGGCGAGCCTTCCCGATTCGGACAGGCCTGGTTGCGCAACCGAGCCGAGATGGAAAACACACCCTGGCACGCTGGCCGCGTAATCGGTCGGATAAGCGTTGCCAAGAGTGCCACCGGCCACTTGGATCCTCGACGTTGGACGTCATCGACGTGGAACGTCAGCGATGATGAGTATCGTGCTCTGGGTTGGGGTCGTGGAATCGTGGCTGGCCACTTGGCCGAGAGTAGCATGAATTATGTAGGAAGCTTCAACTTGTTCGATTCTCGCTGCCACCACTGAGGCGGTGAATAGGAAGAATTATTCCGAAAGGTTGAAAAGAAAAGATGAAACGGTGGAGAATTTTTTAGAGAATCAACGTGGTAGAAAAACAGCGCTGCGCAGTAGGGTTCGAGCAACTGTTACATAATTGGTTGGGAATCAGTGGTCGGGTGGCTCGATAACCACAGACATTGGAACGTTAAAGCGAGAGTTGATAAAATCGTTGGATGGCTACGTCGAATTGTTCGAATCGTGGAAATTGTATGAATTGTATAAATTATAGAAACTGTGTAAAATAGTGTTTCTGCGGCAAACGAATGCTCTCGGGCTTATCAGAACTGTATTTCACGGGGTTGCATGGTTAGGTAAGCCAGGATAATAAATTGGCGCTGTTCAATCGGATAGAACGGGGTCGTTTAATAAGAGATAGATGATAAAATTCAGTGATCAATTACAGGTGCATTCCCCGTTCTTACAAGCCACTCCTCGTGTCTAGATAACGGCTAATATGTGCAATACGTGTGGTTTCTTCGGCAACGTCACAGCAAGCTGTCCTATCGATCCGTTGCCGACTTTCTTTCTCTGTTTCCCTTTTTCTCTCCGTTTCTCTTTGTCCCGGTGGAATTACGCACGCAGACGGGTCACGCACAGCTGGCTTGTCAGGTCCGACTGAAATGCGAGCACGCGAGGAAGAAACACTGGTAAAGCAGACCTCGCGGGCCCGCGTTGCGCTTTTCACATCTTCTCGCTCCATTTTTCATGCGACCTGTGTTACTGACTAAGGCGTTAAACTTTCACGTCGACCAGGAATTTGCCATGAAAAGACACCTCGCTGACAGTCCGTTCTTTTGATCGCTTAACTCTGTTTAATGTTCAATTTTCTTCGTTTCATTGTTAGCTTGAACGCGTGCGATTCGACGATGAGAATAGTGATGCTTAAGCTTGTTTCAAAATTATCCAACAAAATATTTTAAATATTGGGTTCTTCGTTAAAGAATCTCACCCTTTGCGATCGGTTAATATTTTCAACAAAGGTTCGAATTGATCGTATCAGAAACCTTAAAAGCGATACACCTCGTTAAGGTATAAACAGAAAACGAATGAGACCTCTTTTAGTGGAGATTTTAATTATAATCTACGAAGTAAGCGTAGACGGGACGACGAGGACACTTGCTTTGTTCAGACTTCATTAGGTTCTACTCGGTCAAGTTCTAGCTTATTACAAAGCAGGATGGAAATAAAACAGCATAAAAATTAAAATGTAGAATTCCGATTTCAATGCCAGGAACAGAAATTAAGAAAAAGAAGTGAAACAAGAAAGAAAAAAAAAAAGAAAACAGCAGTGCCTCATCAGTAGCCTGCTCATTCGCCTGCTTGATTTCAGAAGTTGAGCCCTGAAGAAACTCCAAAGGAAACAAGTAACCAGCGAGAATTCCAGTGGTACTCCGACTTAATTGGAACGTCAGTGCAAACAAGAGAGAGAAAGAGAAAGAGAAAAAGAAGCTCGGAGGAAAGCGTCGTTCGACTGCCACTTCCGCGCGCGAGAAGTCCCGGAATAAATGGGGGGCTCGTGAACGACTTTGTTGATAAAAATTCAAGATGCGGTTTAAAGGATCGCGAAGGCGTTAACCGGCCAATGTTGAGAACACTTGCTTTGTTTCAGTCGAGTGGTCCAGGGTCTCGTTAGGTCCTCGCGGCTCTGTGCCATTCAGACCAACGACGAGGAGGAAAACGCTCGGTGGGCTGAGACAGAAGCTTGGAAAGTAAGGAAAAATGGGAAAAAGGAGAGAAAGGTCTGAGAATACGGGATGGGATGCGCAAGCAACGAGGGTGAACGTACCCTGGG
This sequence comes from Ctenoplectra terminalis, assembly GCA_019453375.1. Lineage (NCBI taxonomy): Eukaryota > Metazoa > Arthropoda > Insecta > Hymenoptera > Apidae > Ctenoplectra > Ctenoplectra terminalis. The sequence continues at coordinate 98,308 of SMSQ01026134.1, read as the reverse complement.
TCCATTCAGCGCAACGTTCTTGGCGGGAGAAAGGATGGGCGTGCATCAGAGGGATGCAGACGATGCTCTTTCAGCGGGTCGCATCGTCTTCCCTTGGAAAAAAGAGAAAGAAAGAAACAAAAAAAAAAAAAAAAAAACAGAACCAATAATCCATCCTGTAGATAAAAACACTGGCGATCGATTTTTGTAAAAGCCGTCGGCTTTCCGCGGACTCGAGGTTTTAAAGAAATGGTTTCTTCTCCATAGGGACGTTTAAAGCTGCTCGAAAGCTTTTAGAGTTCGCTCATCATCGTTGGTGGGCTTGGCGGGAAAAATTAATCGGATAGATTAATCGAGTCGTTCGATAGGTTCTAAACTCGATAAAAGTGATCGTTAAGGGAGGATGCTTCCTCGGGGAACGTTTTGAACGCTGGGACGACGTTTTACAGCAACAAGGAGTTAATTTATCTATCGGTTTAGCAAACTAGAATGGGAAGTTTCCAAGTTAACGATAACTTGGTGCACGTCGGTATGCTTTATGATGGACGTTAGCGTAACAGTCCCTGAGTGTGTAACCGTTTTGCGATGACTATGCCCCTCGAGAGAGAGTCCAATGGTCTGTATCTATTTCGAGAAGGCGACGTGCAGACACTAATAAACTCGTGTTGATACTTCTAATGTTCTCACGATAGGAGCTACACGTGCAGAATTCTATGGTGCTTTGTAATGGTACAGACACGCGTAAGAAAACAAAATTCTGTCGTTCCGACGAATTTCTGGCTTCTAGTCTCGCCGACACTTGGTCTGCCGTACATTAATCTAAATCTAGAATAAAAGAAGCTGATACGTGAACCAGAAAAATTCTCGTCATAAATTATACCATTGAAATTGACTTCTGGAACGATGGAACGTTTTGCTTTACCATTTGTTCGACAAAATCTCGAAGGTCGCTCGGTTTTTGCAAATATTTTTAGACCACGCGACGCGAACAGGATCTTCTATCCAACGTTTCTCGAGAAAAAGAGAAGATTCCGACGATACGAATGGAATCCTATAATTCTCGAGACGACAACAATCGGCACCAAGGGTGTGAATTCAAAATTGGAACATGTAAATCGGCGTGGCTATCGTGTAACGCATAAAACACGACGCGTTCCACGAGGCAATCCGGCTGGCAGATAATCAAACAAATTCGTGTCACGGATAGATCGACAGGAAAAAAAAGAAAAAAGAAGAGAAGCAGACATCGATAATACCCAGCGGGGAGGGTGAGGAAATAGCCAAATGAATTTCTAAAATTGCCTCGCCGTACTACCGTGCTGATACTATAAATAAGCATCCCCTTCGGGGTACTTCCCGTGTCCGAAAATAAATCGAGTCCACTCTAATTCGGCTAATTTACACATGGCCCTTCCTGATCCAGCTACTGCGTGCTTGCACGCTGACCTTGTGTATCATCCACCAAAATTGACAATTAATAACCATACCGTCGTATCCCTATTAAATAACAGCACCTCGAAACCAATTTCAACCCCCATCCTTATCTGTTACTTAAAAATCATTGATTAAATCGCCTCTTCGTGTACAGTCATCGATACACTTACCAACCCTTTTGCATCAATTTTCTTGCAACCAAAATATAGTTTTTTGAGGATGGAACGTGTCTCCAAAGTCTCGATGCTATCATAAAGTGCGGCCGATTACGTTTTATATTCTATAAACTTTGTATTACGGTCAAAGTGCGGAAAAGAAAAATGAAATATAGAGGTGTTACATTATTCCACACTCTTCGGAAAGAAGAATTAAGATAAGCAGAACCAAATTCAAATACCTGGAAAAAATCAGAGCTAGGACTACCTAAACGTCCAAATTTCAAGAACCACCCTCTGTTGAAGATACCCGAGGCCTAACGACGAAGATTCTTCGACCTCCATTTCAGATATAGGTTTGGCCAATCGAGGAGGAAGTTCCATTAGAAAAAATTGATCCGCGATCGAGAAATACCTCTGCACGATCACGTGATGAGGTCCCAAGTAGCTAGTGAAACGATTGGTGGATAGTGAGGAGGTCACGATACCGCAGTGAAACGAACAGCCGAGCGGTTAATGGGTTAACGGCTCCCTCCAATTGGTCGATGACGCTGTGCCCTCGTGACGTCACCGAGTGCAATGCCCCTGTGACGTGGCAACGTGTGCTGCAGGCCAAGCAGTGCACAGAAATAGCATGCGCTTTCTCTCTCCTTCTTCCTCGTTCGTTCCATCTCCTTCCTCCGTTTATCTCTTTCTCGCTTCCTCCCTCGGCTTCGCTCCCTTTTCAAAGTGTGCTTTCGGGCTTGCGAATCGTGAAACCCTGTCGTCCGGTGTACTTGCCAAAAACGGCCACGTGACTGGCCCAGGGAAATGTCAACCGTCCACAAAGTAGCAACGGGAAGGGAGACGTTCACCTGGTTTACTCTGGATGACCCTAATCACACGCAACTATTATCCGACCAAGCTGATCGGAGAGGATGAAAGAAGAACAAGAACCAGTTATGTTGTCGGAGTCAAGGTGCCCTGGAAAAGAATCGGTCCCACAAAAGTGGCCCTCCGAGGTTTGTCAACCCTGCTACCAGCGGTAGGATCGTTTCCGACTTGATCGCGCTCACGTTTCTCCGAGAGAAGGACCAACGTTCAACCCCTAAATTCGATTATTAGATTATAAATTTATTTAACGAAAGAGAAACATCGGATCGAGTATGCGCCAAGAACCGTGACAGGGTTAAGGTAAATCCACGAAGACATCATTCGTTCTGTTTGCCTTTTCCAGTCAGGGTCAGAGAGAGTAAATCGAGACACACCTTAGTAAACGGTTAATTATTCAGATTTTAACCATTAATCTAGTTCGAGACAGGAGTAAACGTTCGAGGGAAGTCTACAATTTTCACGAAGTCAAGGTTGCTAGGAAAATATGCTATTTCGAAGGCGCGATCGTTCAAGGTCCCTGAAACTTGAGGCTACCATCTCAGAAGACTATCACGACCATCTATCGTGAAATGTGGACGTTTGCCACACCGACGTTTCCTTATCTCCAAGATTCTTCCTCTTCCTCCGAATAATAAAGATTGGATTATATCGAACGGACTGCCGTGAATTCGACCTTTCCCTTCCGCAAAGGAACCACCCTTTGTTGCGAGCAAAGCTTGACCTTTTCGTTTCTCTTGCTCTCCGAAGGATGTTCGACGGGTCGACTGGAACCTTTTCGCCGGTTAAACGTTTAATTTCGTCACCGACTTCAGAAATGCATTTCTTTTGTCGAAACGGAGAGGGTGTTGGGTCATTCTGTCCGTAAATACTGTTATCGGACAATTGTCGGATCTCCTTTCGGATAAATTGGTTCCTTCCGCTGTGTTCAGCAGTTTTGGATATGCTTCGGTGGGACGTGACAATGGGACGACCTCCTCCTTGTTAGCAGACCTCGAGGAAGCATTCTCCAAGTAAATAACTTAAGGGGGTGGTTTGGCGCGACCCTTTTTCTACTTTCGCTATAAAAATTCTGAAGCTTGTATCTTCGCTGGATACGTTTTCGAGTGTACAGAACAGGACATGATTATTGTAAAAGCGATGAAAAAATTAACAGAGAGTTCAATGAATTCTTTATACAGGCTGCTATGTTAATTTTGTCGATCGTAAGATTTTTTTATGCAAGTTGTTACGTTAGTCTTGTCAACTGTAGGATTCTTTTATACAAGTGGTCGCGGCTATATCACGAAATAAATCTTGCGATAATCACAATTTATTTTTCTTCAAAGGTGGTGTTAGTTCGACGACGCTACAAAATATTAATCTCGTACACGGAAGCTTAAAATCAACCACTGTTTCAGGATTCTTCATTCATAAAAACAACAACAAAACCAGTAACACACCACACGATGCAAATTGGAATCAAGTTACCGGGTCGGTCGAAAATTCATAAAACTTCTCGCAGTCATAGGTGCTCTAGGTCTCGCGATGAAAATCTACCCTCGTTCCCACAGGCTAATAGCGTTCTTAATGAAGCAACTTCGAGGCCTCGGTGCCAGAACAAGGGAGAGGGAGCGAGGAATCAGGGGAGTAAGTAAAATTAACCTACAATTTCATGGGGATCCATTCGCGCTGTTCTTTTGGGCTCTCCACGTCGCAACTCATTGCTTTATCTCGCGTCTCAGCCGCCTCACGCGTAAATCGATCTCGCAAAACTCGAGTTTCCGCGTTCAACGCGAAGAAAGAAAAAAAAAGCTTTCGTTCTTGACTTAAGATTCGATGCGCTTGTCGGGTAACATTTGCACGCCTTTCTTTAACTCAATTGTCCCGTTATTAATGGTCCACGTCTGCATTTTCTGTATGCCTGCAGAAATTTCACTTGGTAATTTAGTTACTTTACACTTAGACGATACGATATGTAATTTGGATGTTTTACATCTGGATAATAAATTGAGAAAACGTTCTTGAGATTCGAATCCTTCGCGGACCGATATCAAATGAATATTTAACGAGCTTTGATAATGCGAGCCGCGATGCTTACATCCGGAAGACTTAACGACAACAAATTCTTGAACATTTATCACGAAGAAAGAATTACGATAGAAACACACGTTTATACAACTTAAACGTCACCAGATTAAAAAAAAAGTAACACAAGTTCAGGCAATCTTTTTTAGAAACAAAAAATAATCACGATGGAAAGACACCGTACAATAATTACAATTTAGTACAAAACGTGAGAAAATCACGAACGAACGAGCAACACTAATCTCCGCTCGCTGTCGTTACAGAGACTGCAAGCTCGCACCTTAGGCGGTATCTTAGCGCTGCGGTTCCCCGGCGAAGCTTTCGAAATTTGCCAACGAGACAGCCTTGCTCCGTAACAACGTAACGCTTCGGCAAAACCATGACGATCGTCGAAGTGTCACTGTGCTGTGACGTCACGGCCAATTTACCATTACATCACAGTTTAAAAATTCTAAAAAAAGTCTCGAGAACCTCAAAAACTCAACGCTTCGATCGTCGTTCACCCGAATGCATATCACCGAAGAAAAAAATAGGAAAAAAAAAGAAAAAAAAAAATGAAAGAGCGGCGCAAAGTCTGCGCGTTTCAGCCGACGGAATAAAAATACCGGTAACAAAACCGCCAAGACGAAAAGAAAACGGAAGACGCCGAAAGCTTGAAGAGGGAAGGAAAAAGAGAAGCGTCGGTTGTGACGTCACATAACGACGCCAAGGGGGGCCAATGGTTCAAGAGGGGGAGGTCGAACGCCTTTTCATGATGTCATTCACTACGCCGTCGTACCTGGTGGGGACACACGAAAAGGGGGTACGGATCTGTGGAAGGGGGTAGGGTGGGCGTTTCAGGAACAAGAGAAGGGGTGGAACACAACCACGGCTATTCTTGGCCGCTTCAAACACCGTCCTCACGCTCACCACGGTTGCGTAACAACGCGAGAGAGCACTCTCGAGGAGGTCTTCGCGAAATGGTCACAGCTGCTGATGGGGCCGATGAAGAGCGATATCGATACCCTCGAGACCAACCCTTGATTTCTCGTGGGAAACCACTGGCTCTCTTTGCGGAAGTATCTTTCGGACGCTGCGTCGGGATTTGGGGATTAACGTGATTGTATCCTGATTTTTTTTCCTTGGTCTTTTGGAACGGGGTAACCTCCGCTGAGTGGGTCAGGTTCGGGTTCAATAAATCCGTATGGGGTAAAAACAAGGTCCGTGAATGATACTTTCTTGTTGCCAGATGTGTTCTGACTAGTTCTCGGCTTTTTTTTGTTTTCATTTTGCGAAAGTACAACTTATTTTACTTTTCACTTCCTATTGGGGTTGCAGTTAGGGGTGCGACAGCGTTTCGAGGTGTTAACCTGACGTTATCTAGTCTGTTTCAATACAAGAGATCGATGTATGAAAATACTGTGGGAAATTTTGCGTGAAAGTTTATAGTAACTGTGTGCTGAGACTAAAAATCGAAAGACGTATGGTCGAACGGGTCCTCGGAACATTTGTACGCGCTATGGAACAGCGGAAAGAGAAAGAAATAACGCGCGAGTATAAGAATATATAGTATAGAGGAGTCACGCGGGAGCTGTTAAGCAGCTAAAGCAGAGAACAATTCTGTGTCGCCTCGTTGTATGCGTTGCATTTTACATTCAAGATGTAATTCAAGATCAATTGTTTTAATATATTTAAGGTTGAAGGAAGAGATTTATAAAATAGGTTCCGAGCAACCTAGCCAAGGAAGCCATCAACGATCCTCCAATCCAACACCGACATAATTATTCCCCGCAGCCCATGCGGCGAGTCGTAGTTTCAAAGTCCGCGGTTGATCGATTAATTTTCCATACTCCGGTAATCCTTCAAGGTTGTAAAGCCAAGGCTCAAGGTTAGCCCGGTGAAACTTTACACTCACGCCAATGCGTACAATGTAGCTCACAATAGCACACGCAATAAAAGTCTGACATTTCAATCCCATGTCGATAGGCATTAATATCCGGCGCATCAATGGAGAGGAGACAGCCAAGAGGAAACGTGTGTAATCAACCTCGAGTAGGATTTCCTGGTCTCGTGACCTCTGACATTTCGATTCCCACTCCCCAAGAGTGCACGTTGTACACGACCCCATAAAAAAAAAAAAAAAAAAAAGAACACGACAACTAACAACGTCGGGGAAGAAAAGAAGCCCGAAATCATCGTTTACATTATTGTGCACACAAAAGGCGGCCAATATAACTCCCCTAAGAGGATTGCCAGTGATCGACTGCCTTTCATCCCTCGACGATCAATTCCTCCGACCTGATCTTCTATCGGACGAAACAAGAGGGAACAATGAGAGTTCGTTTCGTCAAAGTGGGAATCCATGACGTGTTACGTGTCCGTGCAGATTCAGTGGAAACACGACGTACTATAACAGGCCATCCAGAGGTGGCTGCAGGTGGTCGGTGTAGACTACTCACAGCCTTTCAGCTCTTTCACACTACTATCCCCTTCTTTCGTTCCCTTTGTGCTCGTCACACGTAGTTACGTATGCATCCTGTTCTCACGTTGCTCTCTCGATGGCTCGTTGTGACACCGTTGTGAAAATTTTCACGAGCCACTTTTCTTTTCCTTTTTTCTTTTAAATATTATAGAAATCGGAAAACGTGAAATCGATTCTGTTTCGGTAAATCGGAAAATTTCACGTAACCCCATGTGACATAATTATTATGTAAACTTAGTTGCTTTAAAAAACGAAAGAAAGTAAAATGGATATAAAGATGGATGTTTTTTTTTTTTAAATAAGAAAGGCTGTTGGTACACGAAAGGCTGAACTTTCGTCGCGGGGGAGGGAACTGAGCCAGAAGAACTCAGGTGAGCCAACAGGCTTCGAGCTATGACTATGATAAATTATACAGTAGTGACTATTGATCTCACCGCGCCTAAGGTCAGACACTACGGCAAAATCGAGTTCGAGCCAAGCATCGGCCCGCGAATAAATTCAATTTTCCCGCTCTAAATAACGAAACGGTTCTTACAACCCCCTGAGAGGTTGAGCAGCGATTCGTGTCCAGAAAATCACGATCTCCACTGAAATATGTAAATTCAGGGTTATTCCGTGGCGATAAAGTTGTCTCGGAGAGTAATCTTAAGACTTGGTTAAAGGAGAAAGAAAATGTCGCTTGAAGAAAATTGGAAATCTTCTTAACACCTTGGAAATTATGTAAATTTATGCTTAAAAGTGTTCAACGAAGCCTATCGTGCTTGTAATAAATTTGTGAAACATCCTATAAATATCTATGAAAAAATCCTTTTTAAATATTTACTCGATCCTCTTTTTTTTCACACAAATGTAACGTGTGAAGAAAATTTAAGCGACGAATGTTCTTAATTATTATTTAGACCGTGCGAATCGATACAATCGATCCGTTGTTCGATCCGCATAAGCAAAACGCTCGCGGAGACATTAGAGTAAAAGGAATTATTGAAATGACAAACTTGAGGGAAGAAAATGGGTTATACAGCGTGGTATAGCATCGCTGTAAAGATCGTTACGAAGTAAGTCAGCAGTGGAAGCGGTTAATAGTACTGACAGCAAGAAGTTTTCAGGATTGATGCAAAGTACTTTAAAGGGAACTTTACAGCTGGTCTACGCAAAGTTAAAGCACGCAAAACCTGGTGTTCCTTTTAATATTGCATTGTTCTTTAGATACTTTCAGTGACATTGTGAATTTCAAAACACAACCGTCGTACCCCCGAATATATATCTAAAAAAAAATTGATTTTCATTATCAACACTGACGAACTTGATATTTTTCACAATTTTCCGGAGAAAATATCCTAAATATAAAGAGATAAACTACGAGATATAAATCGCAGTTAAAATTAAATAGGTCAGTTGCTGAATACAGAGACCATATTTTTTCACCAACCATAAATCACGAATTTATACGATTGCTCATTTTTCCTGTTCTCGTGGATGTTCCCGTGTTTCGCGATGGTTCATGAAAATATTGATGACAATGCACAAGTGTCGAGAGGATTGCAGAACGTTCTTAAAACACTTGGCAAAAGTACAGATCGCTTTGTCTATTATTGAAAATCCAAGAAACGATGTCCCTAGAAACCTAAAGGGCTTGCCAAGAGGGGATTAAGTCGACACACCGGATCGGAATTCAGGATGTCCGGTTTCCGTTCCCTGCGACACTCGAACGCGTGGAAATCTTGCCAGTTTGTACTTTCGGTTTCTGGCTCGCGCCCGAGAAAAATTTATAACGTTCACACTTAACGATCGTGTGGAAAATTCTATTATTCATTTCGATGGAACTAAATTTCTCATTGCCAACCAGGCGTTCCGCGAATCGAATCAATTTTAGAAACAGGGGATCGTTTAAATCTCTAATGCTACTCGATTCACAATATTATTCACCAAGGAATATATTTTGCTCGCGAAGCTGATCAATGAAAATTGTTCCGTGCCACTTGAATCGGTGATTCTCGTCCCTAAAACGAGGTCTCGACATCAAAGGACGCGAAACGCGAGTCTCTCTCTGTCCTGTCGAGAAGCGGATAAAAATTGCAGTAAAATCGATAAGGAGGCCTGTGTTATGGATTCTCCCGGATGGAAAGCCATCAAGGTGGAGGGTATCGTGTTCCAGCGAGCAATTAGTTATTAACAAATCGATGACTCGCATGACTCACCGTCTTTCCTGTAGTAAAGGATCTCGAAATGCTTTTCGACGCCGGCGGCAAGGGCGTCGCGGAGGGCTGCGACCGCGTGGGGCGACGTCATTGGCCCATGAAGGAACTCGCAGATCGCTGGTCTCTGCATCACTTCCGCCCTCGAAAATCCCGTCAGCCGGCAGAAACCGTCCGAGCAGTATATTATGTGACATAGTCCCTGTTGAGCGTTGGCCACTAAAAAACTTCGATCTGTAAACGAAAGAAATAGAAAAGAAAAAAAATTAATTCGGACTGCTTCTGATTAAAAACTGAAACTCTGACTTTGGCGAGTTTCTTTTCGTATTTATAAAGATCGAAGAGCTAGATGATTTTTATTTTTGAAAAAGGGTGACCACGCGTGGCTTCTCGAAAGATACGTTACACTTTTCCGTAAAAAATATCGAATATTCGACGAAGAAATAGTGGGAGACACGAAGAGGACTTTAAAATAAATGGTGGATTGTTGGAATGTTCAGTAGGATAGAGTAGCGCGAGCCTCGGCCATAGCGAATTTTCATCGGCTCATTAGAGCGCGTGGTTGGCATGCCTTCTGAGTATGTCCGAAATTAACTTTTCTTGTTAAGCACGCGGCAGGGATAGACAAGTTAACGGGAACGAGCGAATCTGAATATACAAGTATTTATAGGTCGTCGATTCTTCAAAATTAAGAGCCACGGCGAGTATGAATCGCGTGGGTGGACGTTGGAAAATTCAACAATTTTCGTTGAAAGGAAACCATAAACATGTACAAACAGACCATCTAATTTATTACCGCGAATTTACAATTTAATCGTTTGAAACTTATGTTGGTAAAAATATCATAGAGAACAGCGTATATTTCTTTTGAAATTATAAATTCTTCCAAAATTATTATCAATGAACGGATATCGATTGTTTAATTTTTTTTTCAACGTTTTCCTCCATACTTATGTTATGATAAACTATAGCGAAGCTGTATAAGATAGATAAAAAAAAAAAAAGANCGGATATCGTTTTCCTCCATACTTATGTTATGATAAACTATAGCGAAGCTGTATAAGATAGATAAAAAAAAAAAAAGAATGAAACACTTCCTAGGAAATCAGTCGACGAGAATTCTGGAATAGCGAAATTGCGGGGCTTCGCGTTCCCATTGCGACCTTCGTCCTAAATCCGGCATCAGTCTTAGAGTGTACACCATAAAATATTTTGGTACCAGCCATTAAGTTTGTCTGTCTCGGACGTCGTAAGCCTCGGTTAATTCGGCTCGTTTCTAAGCCTGAGACACTTTTTGGACATTTTTTACGGTACGACTCAAAGGGGCTCCTTCTCGTGTAAATTTGCACGTGCAACGCTGAAGTTGGCACACGCGGACGTACGTCAACTTCGCCGCTTTTATCGAGAATACGATTTATTAAAAAGCACCAGACCGTTCGTAAAGTATGAATACAAATTTTTTTTGCAAAAGAATCTCTTAATAAGAACCGCTTGCAAAAAAGATAAAACGTCAGAAAGAAACGTTAAAAGCAATTAAAATATCTCCGTCCTCGTTAATTTCTCAGATATTAATTTAATCAGTACTTGGTAAAGAGATAATTATTAAAAAAAAAAAAAAATTTTTTTTTAATACAAGACTAAAAAGAACAACATGAATACGCTTTTCAGATCGATATCACGATAATAAGGCAGCAAGTTTTTTGTGCACCAAGTCGCCTTCACAGAGCACTTTATTCCCCGCTGACGTCCCTAATTGCGTCGCATCCCTTAACGTTCCAATGAGCCGAAGTATTTACAAGCGGTATGCATTATTCGAAACAACTGGATTACGAGTATTGAATGGCCGCGAGCGGCACCCATATACACGGGACCAGAGGAAATTTTACGAGTATCGTTAAAGAAGTAAATCTACCAAGTGTTTTCAACCCTTGAATGTTCAACGAACCGTAGACCAGCGTAGAAAAAATCCCTGTTATATCGAGCATTATCACCTTTCAAGTTTATTTTTCTAAATATAAATATCGATTCGAATAGCTCTTAATAGATTACGGTAGTGCGTGCGCAATAAGTATCAAAAATTGTTTTCATAAAAATTTTTAACCCATCCTTATCGTTCCAACGTTCCACGGTCCTGGAACTTAAAATTCACAAGTTTATCATTGATGTTCATCCGATATCTAAACGTTAACCGCGTACAATTTCAACGAACCTCTGTCTCAACCAAAGTGTAACGACGGATGAGTCAAACTTCGAATTCGCTATCGACACCTAACAACTTCCAATTAAAAAAGTTTCCAACTTGGAAGATCTCGGTGAAGTCAAGTTTTCAGTCGTCCAATTCTCACGGTTCAATGAAAGGTTCGACAATGGTCGAAATTTCCCGTCAACGACAGGTCTGAACGCGCGGATTCGAAGAGGACGATTTTCAAGTGCGTCGCAAGAGTACCAGACGTCGTACCAGAATCCAAGAGAAATGTCAGCCTCGAGAACGTCGAATTGCATCGCGTGCCACGGCTGCCATCGGTGCACCCTCGTCTATCCCTGTTGATGCCTAAACATTCTGCGAAGGACAATCGCGTTTAATGAAGGGAAATTGAAAATGTGGAGGAACGTGCGGACCGTGCCGTTGTTGATCAACGTTAGAGGAACGTGCTGGATGAAATTATCACGAATATTACGTGACCATTGGCGGACCGTTTAAACAGCTACGAAATCATCGATTCCTGTGGAACACGCACAGACGACAGGGCTAGTTTATGAATCGAATCGTCGTCGATGCACGTGCACTGGATAAATACCTCGATATGTACGTGTATGCAGGACCGATTATGCAGTTCCAAATGATGATTATTAAATTAAGTTAATTTTCTGTCTCCCGAAGACAGATTTATTTTACAGCAAAGATTTTCATGACATTCGATTGTCTCTTTGATATCTTAGAGAATTTTCTTTATTTGTAGAATCCTTTCTTCGGTGTCCTTATGTTGTTTATTTATACAGTTTCTTTTTTTTTGTTTTAGTATCATTGAACTGTTCCTTTTATCGCTAGAATCCTTCTTCCTTGGGAAATGTTTTTCGGCGACTTTGCAGTGTATTTTTTATTCCTCGAATTGCTGCCTTGGTATCCTTGAGTTGTATTTTATTTGCTGCAGAAATCCCTCTTTTGGTAGCTGTGCGCTGTATTTTTTATCGCTGCAGCTTCTTTTTCGCGTCCTTGTGTTTCTTTTTTTTATTCGATGCACTCCACCTGCGGTGCTCTTTATATTACTTTTTATTAGGAGAATTGCTTTCTCGTCACGCAATTCGTCGCATAGCATCATTTATTTTTATCGTCATTCCTCTATATCGTCTCCCACGTAAGTTTTCATCAAAATTACCGATTGTTAGGTTTGCTTAAATAAATTTTTGTATCACACTTGCGCACTGATTGTTGCGAACGGTGCATCATTCGTTCTCTCAAATAGCAAGAGGCGAACTTCAATAGGTGTACACGAGCAAATGACTCGTAAAATCGGATAGATGGATCGAGAGCAAGAGAAAAATTGTGAAATCGTTCGACAATGTGAATCAAAGCAAACGAAGAGTGCGAATGACTGTTTTGGGTATCTGGATGAAACGTGGTAAGCAATTAGCCGGAAGCATTAAAAAATAAATTCTGTCGAGAAAAAAAAATTTTTTTTTTACACTCAATCAACGATCCCATCAATGTTTCGCGATGGAAATTAGGGATGCGTATTTCCGAGCGTAATTTCAATTATTTAATAATTGAAAATTTGAAACAGCTCTGCACGGTGCGAAACACGCGTTCCATTTTTCACTCGACTGCAGAGGAACAACAAGTAGAACCAGACAGAATTAAAGTTCCGTTTCCGCGTAACTAAAGAAATAATTTAATCTACCCAGCTAACACATATATATTCCTGCGTCTCATTTTCATTTTCTCACTCCGCTTCTCCCTGTTTTTCGTATATTAAATTCCCTACAACCCTGGTTCGGCTAAAAAACACTTATAATTATGGAAACTGACGATTACAAAAGGGACAAAAGGAAACCGCCTGTTTCTTCTGTTAATTAATCGCGTAACATAAAAAGTCTTCAAAGTTGGTTAACGATAATTAAATACGGAGGATCATAATATTTTTTTTTATTTTTTACATCCAGTTATTTAGCGTTTAATTTGTTTGATCGATCAGAAAATTTAGTTCATTTCTGTATGAAATAATTTAATTAAAATAGCAAAAATTCCAGACGTTCAGAGTTGCTCCTAATTGTAAAATAAAATTTTTTACACGTTTATTTTGATTTTCTCACAAAACGATCGACGTCGTGTCATTAGGCGATTCTGATTTATAGACAGTAATTAGAAGGTAATTCTAAGCGATGTTGGAGATGGCAGCTTCGCTAACAGTAGTTTAATACTAGTAGTTCACTCATGATTAATATACCTTTTCACTATTGTAGCGTAGTCATAATAGTAACAAAGCATTCGTTTCTCTTGGCAGAGATTAATCGGCAACAATTTTTGGCGCTTACATTGCTTTCGGAATGAACGCAAAAAATTAATCAATGGCAATTCCAGACGAAAATCAATTTTTACATTTTCCGTAGCATACGATCACCAAAACACTCAATATTTCAATACATCAGTTTTCAGTTTAATATTCCATACGATAATAAACCTGAACCAACAGTGTTTCACGACTAAAAATTCCTACGTATTAAAACCTTCGAGTTTTTAATTAAAAAAAAAAAAAACATCTCAAACTTTAAATATCTCAAACATTCCCGAACCAATTTTAATTCCTCCGAAAAAACATGGGAAACAATTCAGAATCACGCGAGAAGTATCATTTTTTCCCAGCAATTTCCCCTATATTTACGAGGCCCTCGAAATCTCATTTTCCCCTGGTCCGTTTGCTCGGCGAGCCCCCACGGCTGCCCTGAAATGCCTCACGTCGTGATCAAAGAAATTTCCAGCGAACCGCGAACGCGTAACTTTAAAAGGCTAATCTCGAACATGCCACAACGGTTACGTGGCATGAAAGCCAGCGAGAAACAAATACAGAGCGCAAGTGAACGACGAACAAGCTAGACGCGTGGGTTCTTTTTACGAATCTCATCCCGTCCCGAGTTTATCGGCCGAACTAGAAATAGATTTTGCCGAGTTCGCATCGGAGACAGCCTCGCAGGGCTGGGCCCTTTGCCAAGGATGTCACTTAGCCGCGAGAACTACTTTGCTATCCGAACTGTTCCAGAATACTGACCGGCCGAGCTCTTATCTTTCCGAACCGCTAAACTGACCACGATCCGTAATTTTTGGACAAGTTTTGTAAAAGTGGACAAAAGGAGCCACTGCATTTCCCTCGTGTCGATCGCCAGAAATTTTTTTTTTTTTTTTGCCATTCATCTTTTATTGTTTTACGATAAAAAGCAAACGAAGGTGAACAATTTGGAATTATCGGGTATCACGGTTCCGCTCTTGGTTTGTGTTCCAAATAGAACTTGTGGCGCGTAAATTGTTAGATTGATAAAACAAAAAAGACACCGATTAGCAAGTTTCCATTCCTGTTATCGGTGTGGTGGCAGACAGAAATGTGATTCTCAGCCTAGATTCGATTTTTCTTTTCTTCAAAGGAGATTTAAAATAGTGGAACACAAAATCCTATCATGTACGACACTTCGTGTTTAGTTAGCCACTCTGTCGGTTATAAATATGCGAAACGAGAACTTATAACAAGTTTTGTTCCCCCTTCGCGACAATACGAGAATTTAGAGTCGCAGTAAACGTCACATGACGCATGTTAAATTATCCAATTTGACAACTTTAACTCGATATATCATAAAGCAACGTACCTCTTATCTTTCATTCCTCCTTTAATGTCTCCCTGCGCTACGAACGAGTTCAATTTATCGCCTCGTCGAAGAACGTTTTTGTCACAGTGTTCGATTAGATCAACAATATTTCGATCACTTGCGAATGAAACGTAGACCACCAACAGTTTGAGACGAATCTATACACGGACAATCTTCACGCTCAACGTTGAACGCGTTCTTGGAGAACTCAAGACGACACCGCTGCTTTCTTCGATAGTGAAACGTAACAAGCTAACAAAGCAAACTTGGGCTCCGTCGATTCATCGTCGAGTCTTGAGATGTTCCAAGAGTTTCTCGCAAACATTCACTCCTCGCTATGATTACAAACGATCGTCTGTTAATTCGTGTGCATTCAGAGCCGAGTTACACTTTGCATATGGCAGATCCTCGGCATCGATACTCGCTACCAGTGATTCTCGATTTATCTCGACCACCGTCCTTGAACGATAAACGAGCCGGCCGATTCGTCTTATAGCCGAAAACCCGAAAATACGATGGAGTCACGCTAGTCCCCGGCAAATGTTGTGACAAGCTGGAGCGACCTTGTCGTCGCGTTAAAGTTAAATCCGCTCACGCGGTTCGATTTAAACATCCTATATATAAAGATAGAACTGGCCCGTGATACGTCTGTGACCCAGGTCGAAGAGAGGTTTTCCCGCCTGCTACGATAAAAAAAAGGGGGGGACGATGGTTGAAGAAAAAAAGAAAAACGAAGAAAAAAAAGAGAGAAGGGAAGGAAAAAGAGGTAGGAAGGAAAAGGGAACGCCTCCAGCCTGTCGATATCGTGTTGGAACCGTGAGGGAAGTTGAATTACAATGTCGCTCGAGGAAGGTTGACATGTTTGATTGTGAAACAACCTGCAGACTTTTTCCTCCCTTTCTGCGGAACTGTAGGTAAACTTTGTTCGAGTTAATACCGACCGTGTGTAAATTCTACGATCCCTTTGGAAATTCTACTCAAAGCATTCTTAAAGCGACAAATTTCTACCCTTCGACCCTCGATCGAACATATTTTAATCGCGTAAATCCTATCCGCTTTGACGAATAATTTTGGCCTGGATTTAAATAAGATAAGAGGGTTAGAAGTATCCTCAAACTAAATCGAATCTCTTCGATACACCGAGTACAATATTTCGAATATTAATGACACACGTCGCAGGATAACTCACCAGTCTATGGTTAGGTATTTTAAGGTTCGAATATGGCGTTCCAATCTGTTCTTCGCCAAAAATAAGACCGAAGAAAGACGAAACGACGCGGCGTAAAAATACGACACTGCGTGGACGACGAAATTCGTAGGTCGCAAGTGGAAAATTTTCATCGATACTTGTTCGCGTTGTCCGACAGAACCTAATGCATGGATATGCTACTCAAGGAACGAGAAAGTAAAGTAATTGAATTACGATGCTTCTATCCCTGTCGAGAATGTGAACGGGGGTCCCAGTAACTTTCCCTTCGTGCTTCTTTTTTCTCTCAGTCTCCCCTGATGACGTTAGTCATCGTTGTACACAGTTTCTTTAAACCGATGTCCACGGGGAACCCGGTGAAGTATGCAGCACGCCTTCCGTGCCAAGAACGCACTCGCGCCTGTGTCGCAGAAGAAAATAGAAGTTCTACGAAAGAACGACAGTTTTAAGATTCGCGGCTCGTAACTCAACGCATTGGAATATTTCGAGGGACCGCGTCATGGTATGCGAGACCATCCGTTTATTCGTAACGATCGATCTTATATCGAGGGTACCCGAGATTAATCGAACTCTAACTGAGGCCACGAAAATATTTTCTTGAAAAATTTCAGAAATGTGTTTGATACGAGAATAATAAAAAGAAGAAAACGAAGGTAAACAAGACTGTAACGTGCCTACTGCTTCATAATCGTAAACACTGTACCGTACTCGCGAATACTAAATCATATTTGTGATGCAAGCAAACGAGAAATTCCAATATTGGAGCATTCGCCCGTCTTCGTCGCAACGACCTACAGGAAGAGAAAGCGTGGATGCTTGAAGGTGCCATAAATTAGGCCCTTCCCTTTACGGCCTCAACACCTTTGCGACTACGACGCCGAAAGAACCCACGTATTCTTGGTGCAGTCGTGAGTTTAAAGAATACTTGCGATATTGCAGCGGATTTTGTATTTCCAAATAAATATCAATTTTTAAAAACTCTTATAGCAAACACTGTGTCATACTTGTTTTCGAAGACAGCGTGTCCGAACCAAAAATAATGTGTCATCCGTGCCCTACGAACCGATAAATATCATCATAGCTCGACTGAGCTTGTCTGACCTGTACCTACTAATACTACTGCCCGAACCTTTAAGTTAATCCCCAAATATTTCCTCCAGATTCTGTAAAAAGGCTATCGTGTACGCTTCAGCTATATCTATATTGTAGAATAAACCTCTAACAAAACCAACTTGCTGGTTCGATTTCACGAAAAGTCACAATCGACCTAGGTACTTAAACGAGTTAAGCTGCGAGCTTCGATGACCGTTTTACAACAGGATCTAATGACAAAAGACGGATTTGCGGCCCTCGGAAACGCTGGTCGAGATTTATAAAACTACCCGAGGATACTCACTGTTTAACACGTTAAACGCGGAGCTGATTTCGCTGTGCTTTCTCGTTCAAGCGGCGATCGCTCGTCGAGCGTTGGATAACAGACGATAACAAATACATCGCGGTGACGTCGCCGCCCGAACGAAAAGTTCGCCATGAGTCCCCAGGGATTCACGCCGCGCTGAACTTGTTAAACGTTGAGCCGAGCAGTCGATTACCGAGAGTTTTTTCTTGTTTCAGAGTTGCATATGCATTGAGATCGTTGCCAGTTTCAACATTAAGCAGATTAAAGAGCTATTTCTTACAAATGATTTGACTCGATATTTTGTTGAAATCACCTTTCTAAGATAACACCAGGATTTTACCATAAAATCAGATTAAATTTCCTTGAAATTATTGGAATTTTCGGATCTCGGATACCGGAGGCATAATTGAACGAAGATTTCTAGGAAATACCACGCTCAACTTGGTTTATTTTCATTTCATAGTAATCGCGAACGCGGCCGTATTATCAAATTCGAGGGTATTCTTCGATAGCAAATTTTCATATCTATAAAAACAAGCATATCGACGATTTCTGCACAGCCGATGATCAATGAAACCGTGGATTCGTTTAATTTTGGAATCCAGGAGGAGCAAAACGACACGTTGAACGATCGTTTGAACGTGATGTCGCAGATGCACCGTCGAGTGAACAGCGCAAATGAAGGGAGGGATCTTCAAAGAGCCATGAATCGACTGCACAGCATCGGGCAAATGAAAAACAATAAACCGCACTGCTGGACGCTCAAAGAACTCTCTAGGGACGAAAATTGCGCGTCGATTGCAACGGTTCGTGATAATTATTTCCATAGGGGCTCGAAAAAAAAGGTTATTCCAAAAATTTCGAAACAACCTAATTGTCCAAAGTAGCTCTTTTGTTTTAACGGAACCCACAAATAACAGAAATTCATAAAACTCTTTTTATTTTTATTGTCAACTCTAATTTTTTTTCTTAATTCTTTATGGTGCTTCTTAACAAGTTGTTGGGTATATTGAAGAAAGAATTTAGAAAATAATGACCAGGTTGTAAGAAAAAAAAAATATTGATCTTCTATTTATCGTATGACTCTTTCCATAAAAGCTTTTTTTCTTATTCGGGCATTCCATTTTATTTAGCACTATTGGTAGAGTACTCAGTTACAATTCGATTGGAATTACTTCAGTGGTTTGAGAGAAAATGGGTCACGAAATTCGGAACTTTTCTATTTCAATATATCTAGGTTGTGGGTTCCCTTAAATTAAAAATTATGAAGGATACACCTAGCAAACTTCTCAAAAAATATTCTTGGTTATATCTCGCGTATACGATAAAACTTAATAAATTATTCGGTGGTTCCTTAATTAATACACCGAAAAAAAATATATATATCCCAGACGATAGAAATATTTGACGAGCTATAAACAATTTTCCGAGGAATGTAGGAATGTCGTAGCGAAATCGTTCCAGCAAGATATCGCCTGTTTATTTATAACATTAATTTAAATGGTGCCTAGGCCAGTACTCAATTTCGAAAGATATTTCAGCGACACATGTGGTCTACGTTAAATCACAGATGCCACGCGTCGTAGACCCGTATTTTGCACGCGACACGACCGAATTAAGATTTCCGCGAAAACGTCGGAAACTTTTGATTAAAATCGATTCAAACGCCATTCGATGACGATTGACGACGAGAAATGGCTTTCACCTCGCAAACGTATTAATTCAATCACTATTTGTTAAATATCTCGTAAACTATCGAGTGTCTATATTTAATATTGAACACGGATGTGCATCTTTCGATTCTTCATCGACCTGAAGAGTTTTATTAAAATTCGAGAATTAAACTTCATGTGTTCCCTTTGTAATATCCCCTGGTACACGACGTAATACATAAAGGGCCTAATTTATAACATCCACAAGTGTCGCTTTCCCTTTCATCGCTTTTCCTTCCAAGGTCCCACGCTGGTGAAAACTAAACGACCGTATTTCCCTTACAAGTAATTATCGAGAAAGGTAAGAACCCTCTTGTTAGCCTGCTAATATAAAATTATATCAAACGTCTGCTAAAAGACGGTATCGATCATATTGAGAAACACTGATTCACATCGTCGTGTTATTTCTGCGAATAGTTTCGCGAAATGGTCGATTCACAGCATGTTACGGATACAACCATAAAAAAAAAATCTCCAATTCACCCGACGGGAAGAAACGTTCCAAAATTAATGATCTCTTTCGCCCATCTTTTCGAACGACCAAGGAAAACAAACAACCGATCCATCTGGTGGCGACGTTTCACCGCGAGAAAAAAAAACAAGAATTGCTACGAGCGTCCCGCGGACGAGCTCAGACCCAACGATTCGCGATAAGTCGATCGACGAGATCTCGAGCGAGCTCGAACAATTTCTTGATTCTATTTCCATGTATAGCGGCGAGTATCGTGCCGTTTCGCGATCGTAACGAAGCTCTTCGTTTCGTTCCAAGATAATTATTTCTAGGCTTTATGGAAAATTTCCCCGAGGAATCGAGAATGCAACGAGGCGATGACTTTTCTCAAGGGAGGGAGGGAAACCACGCGAACCATCCCCTATGTATATTTCGACACGGTTAAAAATAGTTTTCACGCGTATTTCGAAACGAAATAAATACGCAGGTACGCCTGCCTCGTGGCAAATAACGAGCGAAAAATGAGAAGCTTGCGGACAATCTCAGAATCAAGGCTAAGAGGGTGGTGGAACGATCAAATATGGCAGTCCAAGTGTTGGATACCGCTCTAAGCTGAACGAATATTTTCATGTTTACCGCTTAGTTTAAGATAAGCAATCCCAAAATTTCCTTCCTACCGTACGCAAACAATTACGCATTGCGCATACGCGTACTTGAATTCGTTACTCACCAAGACTCGAGTCACACGCCTCTGAAACTGATTTCAATATTTCCTGAATTCTTCCTGCTTCGTTTGTATTATTTTTGAAGGTGTTTTTCTAAATTCTAATTCTCGTTACAGAATTTGTTACAGAATAGCGAATTTTCATCGATCCGAGTTGTTGAGAGAGAATTTAAACCCTGCTATGGTCTTCTCTGCTTTAGTATTTTTTTGTGTGCGTGGAAAAATAAACCTTTAACATAGAATTAAAAGTAGGACAACTCGAGATAGATCATTTGGTCGAAAAAGACCAAAGTGTTCTAGAAGAGTTAAACGACCCATTTTACAAAAATATTTAGTTTAAAGCCAGCTTAATTAGGCACAAGTTATGCCAGAGAGTGCTTCTGTTTGGATAAGAGAATGAGTAGGGGTATGCATCTCGTTAAAAGTTAAGTTGAGTCTATCAAAGAAAACTGAATATTCAAGTATACGTTACAAAAAAAAGAAAAAAGAAAAGAAAAGGAAAGAATGATCTTTTGTAGATAGGTTTCGTTTGTCGTTTTCCTTGATTATTTTTAGGTGCTTGCCTTTTGCGTTTCCTACATTCCTTGGATATTTTTAAACAAATATCTTCGACGTCTCGGCCCAAAATATGATATAAAATGACTAACCAAGAAGCAATCAAAGAAACGTAACTTATATGCATCTGTGATAACTAGAAAAAATATTCGAA